>WNWK01007527.1:0-93093 GCA_009830355.1 Cherax destructor | reverse complement strand
CAATAAACGACCAAAAAAAATTAAAGGGCTCAACATGAGATTTAAAAAGTATTTACACAGGAGACAGGAAGGACCCCAGGAATTGGAATAGGGGGTATACCAACAAGTGCTGGATGAAATACACACAACCGAGGAGGGGGTAAAAGAAGCTGCTATGTGAACTCGATACCTCAAAGCGGTGGGCCCGGACAACTTTTTCTCCGGGGGGCCCTTGGGGGAGCGGGAGTTTGTGTGTGCCACTAACCCCTTTTCCAACACATCCATTGAAACTGGGAAACTACCTGGGGCGTGGAAAGATGGCAAATGAGCCCCCAATTTTTAAAAAAGGGAGACAGACACGGGGGCATTAAACTACAGACCTGTGTCACTGACGTGTATAGTATGCAAAGTCATGGAAAGATCATCAGGGGGAAAATTGGTGGAGCACCTAAAAAAGACACAAGCTTAAAAACGCAACCAGCAGGGTTTTCCCAGGGAAGGAAAAATCCTGTGTCACAAACCTACTGGATTTTTATGACAAGGTAACGAAGTAAGACACGAGAGGGGGTGGATAGACTGCTTTTTTTGGACTGCAGAAGGCGTTCGACACAGTTCCTCACAAGGGGTTAATCCCAAAAGCTAGAGGATCAGGCACACGTAACAGGAAAAGCACTGCAATGGATCAGAGAATATCGACAGGAGGAAACAACGAGTCATGGTACGTGACGAGATTCAGAGTGGGCACCTGTGACAGGGGGAGTTCCACAAGGGTCAGCCCTAGGACCTGTACTTTTTTTGGTATATTGAATGACATAAGGGAAAGGGGTAGACCCCAGAAGTGTCACTTTTTGCAGATGATGTGAAGTTAATAAAGGAAGAATCAAATCAATCGGGGATCAGGCAGGACTACAAAGAGACCTGGACGGGCTGAAAAAGCCTGGTCAGTAAGTGGCTCCTTGAATTTAACCCTGCCAAATGTAAAGTCATGAATATCGGGGAAGGGCAAAGAAGACCGCAGACAGAGTATAGTCTAGGTGGCCAAAGACTGCAAACCTCACTCAAAGAAAAAGATCTTGGGGTGAGTATAATACCGAGCACATCTCCTGAGGCACACATCAATCAGATAACTGCTGCAGCATACGGGCGGCTGGCAAACCTAAGAATAGCGTTCCAATACCTCACTAAGGAATCATTCAAGACTCTGTATACCATATACGTCAGGCCCATACTGGAGTATGCAGCACCAGTTTGGAACCCACACCTGGTCAAGCACGTCAAGAAATTAGAGAAAGTGCAAAGGTTTGCAACAAGACTAGTCCCAGAGCTAAGGGGATTGTCCTACGAAGAAAGGTTAAGGAAATCGGCCTGACGACACTAGAGGACAGGAGGGTTAGGGGAGACATGATAACGACATATAAAATACTGCGAGGAATAGATAAGGTGGACAGAGACAAGATGTTCCAGAGAGGGGACACAGAAACAAGGGGTCACAATTGGAAGTTGAAGACTCCTATGAGTCAAAGGGATGTTAGGAAGTATTTCTTCAGTCATAGAGTTGTCAGGAAGTGGAATAGCTTAGAAAGCGACATAGTGGAGGCAGGAACCATACATAGTTTTAAGACTAGGTTTGATAAAGCTCGTGGAGCAGGGAGAGAGAGAGAGAGGACCTAGTAGCAATCAGTGAAGAGGCGGGGCCAGGAGCTATGACTCGACCCCTGCAACCACAAATAGGTGAGTACAAATAGGTGAGTACACACACACACACACATACAAACACACACACACACACACACATACACACACACACAAACACACACACACACACATATACACACACACACACACACAGTCTAGCATGGAGGCAGAAAAGACATAATGTTAAAGTCACAAGGAACACATTGCTTACTCTCTCAAAATCTGGTAGCTTGTATGCCCTTTCATCTCCTACCAGTTCATTACCACACTGACTAAACCGACTTCACTACCTAATTAGCTTCTAACTCATTACGACGGGTGGGCAGGCGGGTTAGAGGGGTAGGGGGTTTGGGTTGTCGGGTTTTGGTAATTATGTGGGCCAACTTCTGAAGCCATGTAGATGAAAAAAAAATACGTATAATTTCTTTTCAGGTCGTGTCGATGTTCCTTGGAGGACCGAGGTGTATGTGTGTGTGTGTGTGTGTGTGTGTGTGTGTGTGTGTGTGTGTGTGTGTGTGTAATTCCTAAAATAAACTATCAACTTCTGCCGCCTAGAAAAAATAATCTATAAATTAAACAATGAGAAGTAATGAGAAGGGTGAAGGTGAAGAGGAATTGGAGAAATCTTTTTATTTTCGTCAATAAGAGACACTGGAGGGAGAAAAAAAAGACCCTTAAAAAATGTGTCTTGTGATGATGGAAGAGAGAGATAAATTCTGAAAACATTGAAGTAACTTTGGAAAGGTTTCATGAATTAGTCCCTCAAAAAAGTTGCCCATTGACTACTGAAGCATCGCACACACAAACAATATTATGATTTAAAAACTTCCTCAGCAGACATTTATAGACGACTCGGTGATTGGATCGTTGGATGTCTGATACCCAGATATTGCATATGTGTCTTATTTACCAACTTGTCCGTATTCCATACCATTAATAATATTATTCGACGTTTGGTGAGCGTAGCAAAAATTATATTTATGAGGCTTTCAATCAAAGGTTAAGTTACTAACTTGACGACTACGTTTCGGTTCTACTTGTGCGGATTATTTGTATATTGTTTCTTAGCTAAAACTTCTGGTACTTCTTTTAATCCGAGCTATTGTAACAGTTGAAAATTTTAAGGCAAGGCGGTAATAATACTGCACTTCTGAAATCTGTCAGCAGCAAAACTAGAAGCTAGCAATGCCCTCATAATAGAGATTCGAACTCTGAACTTCTAGATTGAAAATAGACACAACACTCCTCCATCATATCTGCAAATTGGATTTTAATGAAGTAGAGGCTACAGTATTGAAGGATCGTCTCATGTTGCAGGACATTGCTAAGATCTGTATGATCGAAGGTCTATGACCTGAGCACACAGCAAGGATTGAGGGACTGACCACCTCAAACCTACTTCTTCAAAGCTGAGAGAATGATCACTTAATTTCTACCTCTCTCATTACCTCTCTATTCTCTTCTGCATTTCGACCGAAGAAGCCTGCAGAGCAGGCGAAGTGTCTCGTCAACAAAAATACCAAACTTGTGTACCTGTATCTTCCTCGATAGAAGATTGGCTACGCCCCAGGAGGATTTGCCAATTGGTCAATTAGTCAATTGGAAAGATTAGCACAGAAAACCGGCTCCAACACTCGCCTCAGAGCAGCGATTACTCCGAGTTAATCTCCCCTTAAAGTTGATTTTAATCTGACGCAAACGACTGCAAAATACGAACTTTAAAATGATATTTAGTATATAATGTCATTTTTATGGTCATATCAGATATTAAAAATAAAATACTCTGCTCATAAAATGCACTCGCGGAGCCGACCAGTGAAAGCGAGTCTAACTCTACTTATGGGTTAAGGAATAGAAGGGATTAAGATCGCCTTCAGAGTTCTCGGTATTCTGTGTTAATTTACTCGAAAAGTTAAAATATTGCCATGTTAAAATCTTACTGTGTTAACCTAGCATTATGTTAATGTAGGATTACTGTATTTTTTTTATTATAATTCTAATTATAATTATAATAATAATAATAATCATTATTATTATTATTTTTTTGATTATTATTTTAATATAATTATCATTTTTAATATAATTATTATTATTAAGATATATTTGTGCTATTATAATAAATTATTATTATTATTATTATTATTATTATTATTATTATTATTATTATTATTATTATTATTATTATTATTATTATTCAACACCATTAATAATTTACAATATCTAAATTATTAACAATCCTGCAATTATTGTAGTTCTTCGCTCTGGCACTGAGTGTCCGTATTGACACTCAGATCAAAGGTGAAACCATTCTCCCTTTCAGCAATAAATTAATTTTTGTCCACTTTGTCAGTAATTACATTTTTATTTCACTTATTAAGTGTAAGGAGAACCACTAGTGAAATGTTGCAGTAAAAAAAAATTAATTCTTTGAGTAATTAGTCGGAACTCTCTCTCTCTCTCACTCTCTCTCTCTCTCTCTATCGATCTATCTATCTATCTATCTATCTACCTATCTATTTTATTACATCGGTACGACTCTTGGAATACTTAATAATTAAAGTGAAATAATATCTGCTTAATGTGTGTGTGTGTGTGTGTGTGTGTGTGTGTGTGTGTGTGTGTGTGTGTGTGTGTGTATGTTTATCTAGTTGTAATTGCCTAGTTATGTTTCACGACTCGAGTCATTAGATTTTTGCACCTCATATTAGACATACAAATTTCTATCTTTCAGAGCACAATCGTATCTTCTCCTGAAGCTGTATATGATGGCTGTCTATACCACCTGCTCGCCTAGCTTCACTCATTTCGTTGTATTCAGATGTGTTAGCAGGAGTCGAGTCATAGCTCTTGGTCTCGCCTCTTAGCTCTTATCAACCGGTTTTACCGACTTTGTACACCGCTGATTTACATGTTAAGAGTTCATTCCAAATGCCAGTCTTATCTAAGGTATCCAGCCATACTCCCTCACCAGGAAAAACCCCTCAGCAGTGAGCTAACACTCGGGTACCTGAGTACTACCAGTAGAATAGTTGCATTATGTTTAGAGAAACGTGTCTAACATTTCCACTCACCCTCCAGGATCGAACCCTGGTTTTTCGTTTGTGAGCCGAAGGCGATGCTACCAAGATATGAGATATCTTTTCTGTGTACTGTTTGTCTTCCGTATACTAAGTCAAACCTAAAATGGCTTTCTTAGATCCCTATGGATCATCTGCGTTATTAGCTGCTATTTGTGGTTCCTAGTTTCTTATCAGTTACTTCTATTCACTAACTTGTTCAAGCTAACAGTAAAGCGGGAAAGAGTGGAGGGTAGGGAGAGAGCCTTCTGCTATACTATTCTGACTTCATCTAAACAGAAGTAGCTAAGACTTACCCGTAGTTTTAGTCTATTGTTTCCATTGTTATAATTGACTGTATTCGACGAATAAAAAATTCTGCTTTATTTTGTTAAGTTGTTTTTCTCATGTATTTCTCTTCATCTCTCTTCCTCCTTATCCTCCATTATCTCTTTCTCCTCTCGAATCTTAGTCCTACTTTACTAACTCTTTCTAACTCATTAACTCATTTTGTTGTCTTTCACCCCTTTCTTTTTTTCTTTTAATCCTTCCACTTTGTTTTCCTCTGTTTCTTTTCTGCCCATCCCCTCATTATTCTGTCTCTACCTCACCCTCCTTCTTTCTCTTCCTCTCACTTCTTCCTCCTCTTCTCACCCCCGTCTCTCTTACCATACCTACGCTTTTCTCTTTCTTCCCACCCTTCGTATACCACTCTCCCCCTCCTCCTCTTCCTCCTAATCCTTCTCCCCCTGCCACTTCCCCATCTCTCTTCATGAACCGAATATTTTCCTTCTTAATCCGATTTTCATTCAACTGAGGCAAAAATGCTCATGTTTGTCGAGTTACACTCGATCGGCTCCACCGTGTTTACGCTGGCATACAAAATATCAGCAGAGGCCATTTTGCAGCTCTGCTGCTTTGGTGAAGCAGTAAAAGCTCTGCTGTATAGCTGAGCTTCTATATTATAGAGGTAGAGTGTTCTATATTTTAAACTGATGCTATATTAGACGGACACGGTACTGTATATAGCTGACCTAGACTGTGTTAAACGGATTAGACTGATATTGATACTATGTTAGAATATATATATATATATATATATATATATATATATATATATATATATATATATATATGAGATAGATTTAAAATTTGATACAGACTTGTTGCATCAAACATTTCCACAGTTTAGACACAACTTGTACATTAACTCTGGCTAGAGTATAAAACTGAAAAAAAAAAACCAGGCATCTTAATTGGATAAACTAAATCTGACCTTTAAAAAATGACTTAATGTGATGTAAGAGCGCAAGCAGCATCAATGTGAGAGAATTTTCACCTTAATTTAGAAGGAGTTTTGGTCGTATTTCTCTTCTCTTTCACCCAGGAGCCCTTATATAGGTGGACCATAATATATCCCCCGTTTCATTTACTTAGTTATTCGTTCTTTATAACCAGAGTATGGTAAACACTTAGTGACTATAATTGATAAAGGACAGGGAGGCCTCTATTTGCTGCCCATTTTCCATCGTTTTTTTTTAACTTTAGTGAAAAAACACACGCCCTAAAATCTAGATTTTACTATATGCCTTGCGATAACAGACGTAAGCCAACCGTTTTTATAATACTGTTATTGCTAGTAAATTATACGTAAATATATGTTCCTATTCGTTAGCCGAAACAAACCTAACAAATTCACCAAAATTTCTGAAAAATTTCTTGCTTGCAGAAAGAAATGAAGGATAATTTAACACAATTCAACACATTCAATATATAATTCACCACATAATTCAACACATTCAACATATATAATTTACCACATAATTCAACACATTCAATATATAAAATTCACCACATAATTTAACACATTCAACATATATAATTCACCACATAATTCAACACATTCAATATATATAATTCACCACATAATTTAACACATTCAACATATATAATTCACCACATAATTCAACACATTCAATATATAAAATTCACCACATAATTTAACACATTCAACATATATAATTCACTACATAATTTAACACATTCAACATATATAATTCACCACATAATTCAACAAATAAATCACGCTTTAATCCATTATTAAATTTGTGTCTCTCTGGGGGATTTGATATATATATATATATATATATATATATATATATATATATATATATCCTTCTCTGCTCAAACAAATTAAACAAAAAATCTAGAATAATCAGGAAGTGAGGGAGATTTTTGAACTCAAAATTTTATTACCCCTTGTGTCCTGTTGATCTATTTAAAGAAAAAATGGCTCTAAGAAGAAAAAAAAATCCTCAAAAAATCACCATTAAACTTTTAAGGCTCGCAGTTCAGCATATCCAGATTTGTACCTCTTTCAGAGAGCCGTAATCAGGGTGATCTTTCATCGCGTGTATGCTGATTACCTCTGAAAGAGAGAGATCTGAATGTGGAATCAAGGTAATTTTGTGTCCAAGTGGCTGGGAAATGCCAACTTTTCTTCTCCTGCACCTCCGTAATCCCCATCAGAAAATATCTCCCTTCCAAAGGTTACGGCGATGCGACCTTTGGTTGCCTCTCTCAGGCAGGTCGAGTGCAGGTGAGCTGCTTGAGTATCAGTGTCTTCAGCTTGAGTATCAGTGTCTTCAGCTTGAGTATCAGTGTCTTCAGCTTGAGTATCAGTGTCTTCAGCTTGAGTATCAGTGTCTTCAGCTTGAGTATCAGTGTCTTCAGCTTGAGTATCTGTGTCTTCAGCTTGAGTATCAGTGTCTTCAGCTTGAGTATCAGTGTCTTCAGCTTGAGTATCAGTGTCTTCAGCTTGAGTATCTGTGTCTTCAGCTTGAGTATCAGTGTCTTCAGCTTGAGTATCTGTGTCTTCAGCTTGAGTATCAGTGTCTTCAGCTTGAGAATCAGTGTCTTCAGCTTGAGTATCAGTGTCTTCAGCTTGAGTATCTGTGTCTTCAGCTTGAGTATCAGTGTCTTCAGCTTGAGTATCAGTGTCTTCAGCTTGAGTATCAGTGTCTTCAGCTTGAGTATCAGTGTCTTAAGCTTGAGTATCAGTGTCTTCAGCTTGAGTATCTGTGTCTTCAGCTTGAGTATCAGTGTCTTCAGCTTGAGTATCTGTGTCTTCAGCTTGAGTATCTGTGTCTTCAGCTTGAGTATCAGTGTCTTCAGCTTGAGTATCAGTGTCTTCAGCTTGAGTATCAGTGTCTTCAGCTTGAGTATCAGTGTCTTCAGCTTGAGTATCAGTGTCTTCAGCTTTAGTATCTGTGTCTTCAGCTTGAGTATCAGTGTCTTCAGCTTGAGTATCAGTGTCTTCAGCTTGAGTATCAGTGTCTTCAGCTTGAGTATCAGTGTCTTCAGCTTGAGTATCAGTGTCTTCAGCTTGAGTATCATTGTCTTAAGCTTGAATATCAGTGTCTTCAGCTTGAGTATCTGTGTCTTCAGCTTGAGTATCAGTGTCTTCAGCTTGAGTGTCAGTGTCTTCAGCTTGAGTATCTGTGTCTTCAGCTTGAGTATCAGTGTCTTCAGCTTGAGTATCTGTGTCTTCAGCTTGAGTATCAGTGTCTTCAGCTTGAGTATCAGTGTCTTCAGCTTGAGTATCAGTTTCTTCAGCTTGAGTATCAGTGTCTTCAGCTTGAGTATCAGTGTCTTCAGCTTGAGTATCAGTGTCTTCAGCTTGAGTATCAGTGTCTTCAGCTTGAGTATCTGTGTCTTCAGCTTGAGTATCTGTGTCTTCAGCTTGAGTATCAGTGTCTTCAGCTTGAGTATCAGTGTCTTCAGCTTGACTATCTGTGTCTTCAGCTTGAGTATCAGTGTCTTCAGCTTGACTATCTGTGTCTTCAGCTTGAGTATCAGTGTCTTCAGCTTGAGTATTAGTGTCTTCAGCTTGAGTATCAGTGTCTTCAGCTTGAGTATCAGTGTCTTCAGCTTGAGTATCTGTGTCTTCAGCTTGAGTATCAGTGTTTTCAGCTTGAGTATCTGTGTCTTCAGCTTGAGTATCTGTGTCTTCAGCTTGAGTATCAGTGACTTCAGCTTGAGTATCAGTGTCTTCAGCTTGAGTATCAGTGTCTTCAGCTTGAGTATCTGTGTCTTCAGCTTGAGTATCAGTGTCTTCAGCTTGAGTATCTGTGTCTTCAGCTTGAGTATCTGTGTCTTCAGCTTGAGTATCAGTGTCTTCAGCTTGAGTATCAGTGTCTTCAGCTTGAGTATCTGTGTCTTCAGCTTGAGTATCAGTGTCTTCAGCTTGAGTATCAGTGTCTTCAGCTTGAGTATCTGTGTCTTCAGCTTGAGTATCAGTGTCTTCAGCTTGAGTATCAGGTTTTTCAGCTTGAGTATCAGTGTCTTCAGCTTGAGTATCAGTGACTTCAGCTTGAGTATCTGTGTCTTCAGCTTGAGTATCTGTGTCTTCAGCTTGAGTATCAGTGTCTTCAGCTTGAGTATCTGTGTCTTCAGCTTGAGTATCAGTGTCTTCAGCTTGAGTATCAGTGTTTTCAGCTTGAGTATCTGTGTCTTCAGCTTGAGTATCAGTGTCTTCAGCTTGAGTATCTGTGTCTTCAGCTTGAGTATCAGTGTCTTCAGCTTGAGTATCAGTGTCTTCAGCTTGAGTATCTGTGTCTTCAGCTTGAGTATCAGTGTCTTCACTTTGAGTATCTGTGTCTTCAGCTTGAGTATCAGTGTCTTCAGTTTGAGTATCAGTGTCTTCAGCTTGAGTATCAGTGTCTTCAGCTTGAGTATCTGTGTCTTCAGCTTGAGTATCTGTGTCTTCAGCCTGAGTATCAGTGTCTTCAGCTTGAGTATCTGTGTCTTCAGCTTGAGTATCAGTGTCTTCAGCTTGAGTATCTGTGTCTTCAGCTTGAGTATCTGTGTCTTCAGCTTGAGTATCTGTGTCTTCAGCTTGAGTATCAGTGTCTTCAGCTTGAGTATCAGTGTCTTCAGCTTGAGTATCTGTGTCTTCAGCTTGAGTATCAGTGTCTTAAGCTTGAGTATCAGTGTCTTCAGCTTGAGTATCAGTGTCTTCAGTTGAGTATCAGTGTCTTCAGCTTGAGTAACAGTGTCTTCAGCTTGAGTATCAGTGTCTTCAGCTTGAGTATCAGTGTCTTCAGCTTGAGTATCAGTGTCTTCAGCTTGAGTATCAGTGTCTTCAGCTTGAGTATCAGTGTCTTCAGCTTGAGTATCTGTGTCTTCAGCTTGAGTATCAGTGTCTTCAGCTTGAGTATCAGTGTCTTCAGCTTGAGTATCAGTGTCTTCAGCTTGAGTATCTGTGTCTTCAGCTTGAGTATCAGTGTCTTCAGCTTGAGTATCAGTGTCTTCAGCTTGAGTATCAGTGTCTTCAGCTTGAGTATTAGTGTCTTCAGCTTGAGTATCTGTGTCTTCAGCTTGAGTATCAGTGTCTTCAGCTTGAGTATCAGTGTCTTCAGCTTGAGTATCTGTGTCTTCAGCTTGAGTATCTGTGTCTTCAGCTTGAGTATCAGTGTCTTCAGCTTGAGTATCAGTGTCTTCAGCTTGAGTATCAGTGTCTTCAGCTTGAGTATCAGTGTCTTCAGCTTGAGTATCAGTGTCTTCAGCTTGAGTATCAGTGTCTTCAGCTTGAGTATCTGTGTCTTCAGCTTGAGTATCAGTGTCTTCAGCTTGAGTATCAGTGTCTTCAGCTTGAGTATCAGTGTCTTCAGCTTGAGTATCTGTGTCTTCAGCTTGAGTATCAGTGTCTTCAGCTTGAGTATCAGTGTCTTCAGCTTGAGTATCAGTGTCTTCAGCTTGAGTATCTGTGTCTTCAGCTTGAGTATATGTGTCTTCAGCTTGAGTATCTGTGTCTTCAGCTTGAGTATCAGTGTCTTCAGCTTGAGTATCAGTGTCTTCAGCTTGAGTATCTGTGTCTTCAGCTTGAGTATCAGTGTCTTCAGCTTGAGTATCAGTGTCTTCAGCTTGAGTGCCAGTGTCTTCAGCTTGAGTGCCAGTGTCTTCAGCTTGAGTGCCAGCGTCTCCTACGTGAGACTCAATGTTATAACTATAACCATAATTTATAAAGGGGTGGACCGGTAAGCCAGCGGAAGGCCTCGGTCTGATGGCCAAAAGCTCCAACGGCGGGTCATCATCTGTCTAAGACCTGGGTCAGGAAACATTTGTCCTGTTTCCTGACGAACCTTACCTAACCTAACCTAGCCTCCTGCAAACAAACTCCATCCCCCAAATGCAAACATTCACACCCAAATGCACACACACACACACTCCCCTCACACCCAAATGCACACATGCACAATCCTCCACACCCAAATGCACACATACACAATCCCCCACACACAAATGCACACATACACAGGCCCCCAAACCCCAAATGCACATTCACACTTCCCCACACCCAGATGCACATACACACAGTTGCTCTCATACGCAAATAGCCATTAGAATGCTAGAGTGGCGTCAGTCGGCCTGCCATCACCGTATCATCTAACCCCTTTAAGCCTCACCTACGTGGGTTTTGATAATGTTTCCGTCTGGTAAAGACATTTAAAAATGAGATCCCGACATTTTGACTGCTCGGCGGCGGGTTGCGGTATCGAAAAAACGTCTGGCTTTAGCCACTCGGTTGATGGTTTGTAAATAGGACCCAAATGCAGTACTGGGAGTTTTGTGGTTAGATTGGCCAGTCTCTAAATGAGCGAAACGTTGCTTTGGGTGAGTAAAACACCGGGTTGGTGAAAGTGCTCGGTGTGTGGAACACTGGATTGACCCATTGCCCTCTTCTTCTTCTTCTTCTTCTTCTTCTTCTTCTTCTTCTTCTTCTTCTTATTATTATTATTATTATTATTATTATTATTATTATTATTATTATTATTATTATTATTATTATATTCATCGGGAAGTGGTACACCCCAATTAATTATACCGTGCCTAGGGAATAGAAGGCAATCAGGTTTGATCCAAGGAAGGAGAGGGTAGTGGATTGCAGCAATAACAACTTCACAAGTCATGGAATTATATTGTGGAACATCTTAATATAATCGCAAACAATAAAATTAATAATATCAACAAGAAAATAGCTAATATTGATGTAGTAGACTCAGGAGAAAAGGGGCATCAACAGTAATGGCAATTACATAAACAATAGACAGGAGCCGTAGTTCAATACCCGGCATGGGTGTAAGCATGTTTTCTTATATCTGCTATCCCTGTCCTAGCAGTAAGTAGGTACCTGGATGTTGGTTGACTGGTGTGGGTGGCATCCTGGGGGACAAGATTGAAGAACCCCAGTGGAAATAAGACAGACAGTCCTCGATAACGCACTGACTTTCATGGGTTACCCTGAGTGGCTAACCCTCAGGGTTGAAAATCCGAACAAATTTTCTCTTATTTTACCTTAGCAAGAGTAGTAGCAGGAATAATAAATTCGGTAGTAGACAGAATAGAACTGTTCCATTCTAGGTGCTCCACCACTCTTCTCCTGATAATCTTCTCCATGACACTGCATACTATACATGTCAGTGACACTGGTCTATAGTTTAGTGCCTTGTTTCTGTTTCCTTTCTTAAAAATGGGGACTACATTTTCCATCTTATTTGCAATAAGAATATCATTCGCAGCAGCAGTAATAGTAACTGCAGTAACAGTAGCAGTGGCAATCGTATCAGAACTTACAGAAGCAGAAGGTATTTCAGCAACTGAAGCGAAAGTAACAGAAAGAGCGATATGAGTATCAACAAAAACTGCAGCAACAGAAGCAACAACAATAGAACCAGCAGTGACAGCAAGATAAATAGCACCAGCAATGACGAAATAAACAGCAACACGAATAACAACAGCAATAGCAGCAACAACAGCGTCAGCTGCAGCAACAGCAAAAACTTATAACGACGCCCTCTGACTAATCTCCCTCATATCAGCTGTCTCACGTAGAGCTGGGATATACACACCTGTGTTGAAGCCTCCTTATATTTACTGAATAATTTGACATATGAGTAACTGCAAGCTTCTGTAATTACCCACATGAAGGACTGACCATCTCAAAATTACATTTTTTTTACTGCTTCCATTGTTATTATATGTCTGTGTGTTGCTGAAGAGTCCTGCTAAGCGGGTGAAACGTTTCCACAATAAAAATACCCAAGTGTTGTATATATGTTTTATTTGTTATCTTATCGGGTTTGTATAACATAATACAATGCAGATTATCTTTAATTAGCACAAATACTGTTTGTTTATTAGTTAGGGTTAAAAACACTTGAGTCGTTCAGTGGGGAACGTCAAGACGATGTGTCAAAGATCACGTGCACGTGGCCAACTGGCCGAATCGTTAGCGCATTGCCCTGTGAGTTTTAGCGCTCACCTGCCATGGGTTCAATCCTCACACGTTCCATAATTTGTTTACCTTCATGTTATTAGGATTTCGTGAGTCATGAAAACGATAGTTCTATGGTAGGTCATGGCAGCAGCTCCCACAGGCTTGCCCATGCTCGACACAATGATTTGTGTCGCTATTTTGACCATCAACCGCTAACTGGGTCAATAAGCCGTAAGTTTAGCTAAATATAAAAGAAATAACTATTCATCATAAAGATTTTTGTAGCTTATACCGTATTTTCCGGAATATAAGGCGCATGTTTCCAACCAGCTAAAGCGCAAACCAAAGCCTACCCTTGACCCTGACCTTGAGCATACAAGGAACAGGATGAATTTTCATGACTTTTTGTGAAAAAAGGTGCGCCTTATATGCCGGAAAATACAGTAACTATGACTTCTTTTGTATCATACGATCCTGGAGACACAATAATACTTGTAGGTAAATTATGGGGCCTCCTTTTCGTGTTTTTGCTGAGGGTGAGAGGACAGTGACACAACATGGCACCCTTCATAGTCTGGTGCCTTAATTCTGGTGATGGGCTCTTGATTAAAATGAATTAGAGCTTCCATTTTCTTCCTCGAATCATACTTTATTTCCTCCGGTTCCCTGGGCGTTGTGTGATCCCTAAGCGTTTAGAACTTCCCAGTGATTACATAATAATGATAATAACGAAATAATAATTATAATAATATTATTATTGTTATTATTATTCATTATTATTATTGCCATTATTATTATTAATGAAAATAATAATAATAATAATAATATTATAGTAATAAATAGTAATAATAATATAGTAATAAATAATAATAATAATAATATACATCTGTTAAATAACCACTGTCGCTCACATCATCCAACTTAGATACATTAACTATCGTCATTTCTCTCTATCTCTCTCTCTCTCTCTCTCTTCCAGTGACTGGGAGTCCATCACTCTATGTACCGTCATTAAACAGACTCGTTTAGTGCCATTCCATGTTTCAGAGTCTGTCCGGGATCGAACGCCGTTTCGAAAAAAAACTATAATTACCGCGGATGCCAGTGCCATTTGGCCTCTGTCCCCGTCCCAGGGTAAAAACGAGAATGTCCTCCCGATGTCAGGGAAAATAGGCATATGTTCGTAAAATCACATTCAGTGATATGTAATTCTGCTTGCATTTTCGACACGAGGGTATGCAAGTGTGTGTGTGTGTGTGTACTCACCAAATTTTTGTTGCAGGGGTCGATTCACAGCTCCTGGCCCCGCCTCTTCACTGGCCGCTACTCGGTCACTCTTTCCGTGTGTGTGTGTGTGTGTGTGTGTGTGTGTGTGTGTGTGTGTACTCACCTTGTTTTGGTTGCAGGGGTCGATTCACAGCTCCTGGCCCCGCCTCTTCACTGGCCGCTACTCGGTCACTCTTTCCGTGTGTGTGTGTGTGTGCGTACTCACCTCATTCTACTCATTTATATGTGGTTGCAGGGGTCGATTTACAGCTCCTGGCCCCGCCTGTTCGCTAGTCGCCACTTGGTCCACTCTCTCCCCGCCTTAAGAGCCTCATCATACCTCTTATTTTGTGTGTGTGTGTGTGTGTGTGTGTGTGTGTGTGTGTGTGTGTGTGGGATTGTTCATTCGACTAACATTTATGAATTTGCAAGTGTATTCAGTTTTAACTCTTGGGGTCGTCTCATATTTCTGTTTATTGTCGTGATCTCTTCCTGTCGTGTCCACTTTTGTTTTCACAAAGCTGTGGTCGTGTGCTGCTTTAGCCTCCACTATCTTTCCCTACTTTAATCTTTTTTATTACTACTCTATTGTCTTGCATGTTCTATTTTCTCTTATTTGCGTCATCGTTTTCACTTTCAATTCATGTCCCCTCTTTCTCGTTCCTCCCGGAGCAAACAATACTTAGTCTGTGCAGTCTCATTCTCATCTTACTGAGCACCTGTCCAGGTGTCTAAAAGTAGTTCCTGCTTATACCAGCCTGGCATACGCTATCCATTACTCTGGCATGTGACTTACAGGTTCATTGAAAAGTTTCGTTTTAGCTTTTTCCAGGCCTGGTGGCAAAAGCTCTCGCTTCACACGGTAGGGTCCGGGTTCGATTCCTGGTGAAGGGGTGGAAACATCGGACGTGTTTCCTTACACCGATTGTCTATGTTCACCCATGGACCAGGGGCTTCAGCTCCTTTTGTGCTCCTCTCATGGACCAGGTGCTCCAGCTCTTCCAGTACCCTGTTTTATAGTGCCCTGATTATCAAAGCATATTCCATGGATGGAGTAGGTGGGGTGGGTAGGAGTTTATGATTGTGGGGTTAGTTTTGGGTTTTAGGGGGACCTGCCTAGCGTGGAGCAGTTGGCTTGCTGCAGTGTTCCTTACTTCTGTTTTCTTGTGAGTGAGAAGGGTTGGATTTGAACGGGACTTGCACAATTGTTGAGGGGGGTGGGGTTGTCGGAGTTTCTTCCTTGGATGGGGATAGGTTGGACAAATATTTTTGTTGGTGGGTTGGTTTTGACATGGACCTTTCAAGTATAGGCCAGTAGGCCTGTTGCAGTGTTCCTCCTTTCTTATGTTCTTATGTTCTTATCAGTAAAATGGGTATCTGGGTGTTAGTCGACTGGTGTGGGTAGCATCCTGGTATGAAACTGACCTAATTTGCCCGAAATGCTCAGCATAACAAGAGGCTTTCTATATAGTAGTATGTCATTGACGTCAGCTAGGCCTGTATACCTTGTACATGTACTTCTAGTAAATAAAGCTATTATAATTATTGCTGGATTTCATGAGTCTCCCGTGGGGTTTTAACCCGTCTGATCTCATTTACAAGTCTCTAGCACTTCATTTACTGGGAGTAAATTCCATCAAAAATATTTTAGAGCATTCGTTCCTTGCCTTCATTTTAAGCATGTATTTTTTTCACTATTTTTATGCGAACATTGATAGGAGTGATTTTGTTTCTTCTGGCAGGTGATTTCCGCAGGCCAGAAGTAGAATGATTTTCAAAACGGATCCTTGAGGGGCAAAACTGATTACACACACCCTTCAGAATATATTCCCTGAATGTTGAGTCTTGACTGGCAAAACGTTTCGCCAGAAATTGCCATTTTTTCCTAACGAGGCCACATTCACCTCATTCATCAGAGTAAATAAACCGCAATGTCATGTATAAAAAATATATAGATCAAGAAACTATACATACCTCAACCATCCTGCCCACATGAACATTTGTGTTAAAACGTTGTAGCATTATCTGTTGAAACTGTACCAATATCTAGCGAAACGCTGTAAGAAGACTCCTCCCCAGTCGCTGTCTCGCCCACTGTTATACAGGTTACTGCATTAATGTGTATTTGTATATAATGTAATGCATATAGTGTAACGAGACAGTGCACCATAAATGTATAAATAATGTCAGCGCCTAAGTGAACGCGTATTAGACACGGCCAGTGGAACAGGTATTAGACGAAAATGAGAGTAGCATCATTAGCGTCACTAGGGAGAGAGAATCCCTGGGAAGTTGTCAGGGAGACAGATTGAATTAAGTAGTGTGGTGGTGGTTTTGTTGTTGTGATGCTTAGATCAACTTTTTTTTTTTTTTTTTTTTTTTGGGGGGTTGCTTAACTCTTAAATGGACCATGGAATGGCCATGAGCCTGATATTTATGTGGGACGTGGGACATGTGAGAGTTGTGGCAAGTACAGAAGTAATAGTTTTTTTTTCTGCAGACAGGACGACCCGCTGTCGTGGGTATCCTAATAACCAAATCTTCTAACCCTGTGTATATACCTGACAGAATATATGCGACAGCATATATGCGATTATTCTCGCATATATGCTGAACCCCTGGTTGGCGAAACATCTCCATAAAAGGCCAAGAGTCGTGTATTGTGCTTTTTTTTTTTTTTGCATAATTTCCGTGAATCTTCTGTCGGCTTTTAATAGGTCTATCCGATATGATTTTTTCCAGTTGCTCATTAGTAACGAGTAACTATACCTCTCATATTATTATAATTATTATGGTAATAGGGGAACGCTAAGTATATGTAGGGGTCAAGCAGTGCCTGGATTAGAGCAGGTTATTAGACTTTAGGAAGAGGAGGATACCCCAGCCACTTCGCGTACCCCAGCCACTTCGCATACCCCAGCCACTTCGCATACCCCAGCCACTTCACCCACCCCCAGAAATATTCATTTTTACTAGTTTTCAGTTTGATATCTTTATTATGCACCCCATACCCATCCTGTGGGCGGTAGTCAAATTTTTACTAGTAAGTTCTTTTAACAAATACAATTCAGTTGCTGAACACTTTGCTCACAAAAAGTATAAGCAAGTCCTGCTATCTTTATTCATAGAAAACTTATGTTGTTAAGGCTAAAGAAAACGCTAAAACCCGTTTTAATTTGGTTAACTATCTTAAAAGTAAAGATTCACCTGGTCGTTGCCTCCCAGACTCTCTTCGAAACTTCTAATGCTAGACCTGTGGAATTGTGGCGAAAATGCCATCAGACAGTTTTTCATAGTAAAGATACTTCGACATCTGCTGTTGTATGTCACCTCTGGGCTCTCCCCACCGGGGAGGGTTAGCCTCCCAGAATAACCCACGAAAGAAAAACCACGGAAGTCTGTGGTTTTTGGTACCAGGACTATCTATATATGGAGATATATAGTATAAAATACCGACACCATGGAAAAATACGCAATTGTGGGCTTTATCAAGTCACAAACAGACGAAGCCTACTGTGAAGAATTGTACTGTTGGGTTTAGTCCTGACTTTCTCTTCTACTTCGGTATTTCCTCTCACCGGCTATTCTTCTTCTGTCCCCACTTTCCCCTCGCCCCTAGTGGGTCCTTACCTGTGAGTTTAACTGAACTGAACAGCCTACTGTGTGGGCGAAACACAGTCAATAAATGATCGCATTACATGGCATTTATGTCTATTTTTCCACAGTCTAGAAATGAACAGATGAATGAGAGAAACCACGTCTGGGTGCTGCAATGTTTTGCGTCAGAGACGTAGTTCAGCTTCACTCCGATAATACTACCCAAAACCTACGAATGCAGAGCAAATGTTAAGAAATTAATTAGGGGATCTGAGAGCATGATTAAGGTGTTATAAAAATTATATGAACAATAGAAATCATTCCATCTGCATAATTCTTAAGTCTGGGAATTCCTCGTGTGTTGGGTTATCCTAGGTTCTCTACACATATGCTGCTATGTATGATAATCTATATAACTGTATTTGTGTATACCTGAATAAACTTACTTACTTATTCACCCCAGTTATACTGATAACTTGGGAACTCTAAACTTATTATAATTCTTAACTAATCTTAAAGAAAAAATCTTACCAAAATCAAGCAGAAGAAATAGGATCAACAATAGCATTTTTTTCTACTTAAAACCTTAGTCGGCCAACACTTCAACATCGTCGTTAACGTGAATTTTTTTTTCAATATATCTTCGTCAGGTGTCATATTATAGCCAGGTAGATAAATTAGAAAATATATTACGTTGCTGGGTGTCCTTGTTTAATGACTTGTTTGGCACGATTCCATCTGTCTGGTGTTATCCCACCTGTCTGGTGTTATCCCACCTGTCTGGTGTTATCCCACCTGTCTAGTGTTATCTCACCTATCTGGTGTTATCCCACCTGTCTGGTGTTATCCCACCTGTCTGGTGTTATCCCACCTGACTGGTGTTATCCCACCTGTCTGGTGTTATCCCACCTGTCTGGTGTTATCCCACCTGTCTGGTGTTATCCCACCTGTCTGGTGTTATCCCAACTGCCTGGTGTTATCCCACCTGTCTATTGATATTCCACGTGTCCGGCGTTATTCCATCTGGTGTTATTCCACCTGTCTGGACTAACATCATATCTCTGGATTGTTTCATCTGTCTGGCTTAGTTTACATAAGAACATAAGAAAGGAGGAACACTGCAGCAGGCCTGTTGGCCCATACTAGGCAGGTCCTTCACAATCCATCCCACTAACAGAATATTTGCTCAACCCAATTTTCAAAGCTACCCAAGAAATAAGCTTTGACAATTCTACCCACTCATGCGCGAGTCCCACTCAAATCCAACCCCTCTCACTCATGAATTTATCCAACCTAAATTTGAAACTACCCAAGGTCCTAGCTTCAATAACCCTACTAGGCAGACTGTTCCACTCATCAACTACCCTATTTCCAAACCAATACTTTCCTATATCCTTTCTAAATCTAAACTTATCTAACTTGAATCCATTATTGCGGGTTCTCTCTTGGAGAGATATCCTCAAGACCTTATTTATATCCCCTTTGTTAATACCCATTTTCCACTTGTATACCTCGATCATGTCTCCCTCATTCTACGTCTTACAAGTGAATGTAATTTTAGGGTCTTCAATCTTTCTTCGTAAGGAAGATTTCTAATGCTATGTATTAATTTAGTCATTCTACGCTGAATGTTTTCTAACGAATTTATGTCCATTCTGTAATATGGAGACCAGAACTGAGCTGCGTAATCTAGGTGAGGCCTTACTAATGATGTATAAAGCTGTAATATAACCTCTGGACTTCTGTTGCTAACACTTCTTGATATAAATCCCAGTAATCTATTTGCCTTATTACGTACGCTTAGGCATTGCTGTCTTGGTTTAAGGTTGCTGCTTACCATCACCCCCAAGTCCTTCTCGCAATCTGTATGGCTAAGTTCTACGTTATTTAACTTATAAGTGCTTGGGTTATGGACACTCCCGAGCTTCAGAACCTTGCATTTATCTACATTGAACTGCATCTGCCACTTTTCTGACCACGAATTAAGTTTGTCTAAATCTTCCTGAAGTTCTATGACATCTATGTTTGAATCAATTATCCTACCTATCTTCGTGTCGTCGGCGAATTTGCTCATATCACTAGTAATTCCCTCATCAAGGTCATTGATATATATTATAAATAACAATGGGCCTAAGACTGATCCCTGTGGAACACCACTTGTTACAAGTCCCCATTCGGATTTAACCCCATTTATGCACACATAAATTGAGTGATGTCAGGGAGACATAATAAAACCCAGTAAGCCCTGTGTTTGCGTGTTTGGTCGCTCACCTGTCTGGCTGAAGCTCATCTGGGTTTCATTCTGGTAAGCTTAGCAGCTTAGAGCACCTCAGCTTAATTACCTTCAAGAAAGACCTAACCTAAACTCCTTGTTTTCATTTTCCATCGATGTAAGCAAACACACACACATACACACACACACACACACACACACACACACACAACCAGATTAATAAAATGGGGTGTGCAAAATTCTACGCACAAGATATATAAAGTTTTTGAGACGTAGTTTAACTAATGCTGGCGCTCACATTGTAAATGTTTCAGCTACCTGGCTGTTGGAGCAACCTAACTGTTGGTGAAGGCGTTTGAGAATTGTAACTATTGATAAAGGTATTAAAAGGAATTAAAGAAACCTAATTTGACTGGCTCTGGATTAGCTAGAAATTGGAAGACTTGAAGGGACAGTGAGCAGAATTTTTCTTTTTTTCAGAACAAATTAAACATCGTTTCCCTCAAATTCATTGAATTCTTAGCTAACCCTAAACCAGTCATTAATTTACCTAGCTTCTGAAGAAAATTGATGCAGACAGACCTTAATCTCTGATCTCCGAGGATGAGGGTCCCCAGTCAGTTTTTATATATATATATATATATATATATATATATATATATATATATATATATATATATATATATATATATATATATATATATATTTTATATATATATATATATATATATATATATATATATATATATATATATATATATATATATATATATATATATATATATATATATATATATATTAAAAGAAAAATCTTTAAATTCAACTCTCACTGAATTTAGCAATCTAACTTTTCATCTTTCGAAACTTGCATTTCAGAGATTTTTTTTAGTCGAAATATTCACTAGGACGAGTTTTTCTAAATTGATATTGTTCTGGGCACCCTTGAAATGATTCCTCTCTTCTGCCTCACCCCTCGTCGATGTGTAATAATCGTGGCTGTAAGGGTGGAGAGCTTTCAGATGCCCTGATATTGGCATTTGTTGGTCCTGTTGATAGGTGGGGCGTGTTGGCTTTGGCGATATTTGGGGTGCTTTGGTCTTGACAGTGTTTGGGGTGGTTTGGTCTTGACAGTGTTTGGAGTGTATTGGTCTTGACAGTGTTTAGGGTGTGTTGGTCTTGACAGTGTTTGGGGTGTGTTGGTCTTGACAATATTTAGGGTGTATTGGTCTTGACAGTGTTTAGGGTGTATTGGTCTTGACAGTGTTTAGGGTGTGTTGGTCTTGACAATATTTAGGGTGTATTGGTCTTGACATTATTTGGAGTGGATTGGTCTTAGCAATATTTAAAGCGTGTAGGTCCTGTCGATGTTTGTGGTGCACTGACCTTGATGAAACTACAGTTGGCATAGGACTGGTCCTGTCATGAGCATAAATGCAGAGAGGATATCCCCTCTCCCTCTCCTTCTTCCCTCTCACTCTACCCACTCACCCCCTCTCATTTATCCCTTTCATCCTCCACTCACCCCTTTTCCTTCGGAGATTCCAATGGCTAGGTCGAAGTTAAATTTATTAAAATGATACAAGGGCTGAATAATTATTAATGACGACTAACACACAATTGCTGGGTGACCAATCGTGGTCAGTGACTCACCCAGGCTGGGTGACCCACCACGGTCAATAACCCACCAAGGCAGTGATCCACCACGGTCAACCCACCAAGGCAGTGACCCACCACGGTCAACCCACCAAGGCAGTATAGACACCTTACTCTTCCTATTGTTACCATAAAAGGATATTGTTTGTTTATTTATATTCCAAATTTGACAGATAATTTTATTTCAAAGATTTTTTAACGAAAAAATTGTCCGGGATTGGACCAATGACTTTTCTACTGCACTAGAGCAAGTCTGCACTAGAGTAAGTCTGCACTAGAGTAAGTCTGCACTAGAGCAAGTCTGCACTAGAGTAAGTCTGCACTAGAGTAAGTCTGCACTAGAGCAAGTCTGCACTAGAGTAAGTCTGCACTAGAGTAAGTCTGCACTAGAGTAAGTCTTCACTAGAGTAAGTCTTTACTAGAGTAAGTCTTCACTAGAGTAAGTCTTCACTAGAGTAAGTCTTCACTAGAGTAAGTCTTCACTAGAGTAAGTCTTCACTAGAGTAAGTCTTCACTAGAGTAAGTCTTAACATAACATAAGACATAAGAAAGGAGGAACACTGCAGCAGGCCTGTTGGCCCATACTAGGCAGGTCCTTCACAATCCGTCCCACTAACAGAATATTTGCTCAACCCAATTTTCAATGCTACCCAAGAAATAAGCTTTGACAATTCTACCCACTCATGCGCGAGTCCCACTCAAATCCAACCCCTCTCACTCATGAATTTATCCAACCTAAATTTGAAACTACCCAAGGTCCTAGCTTCAATAACCCTACTAGGCAGACTGTTCCACTCATCAACTACCCTATTTCCAAACCAATACTTTCCTATATCCTTTCTAAATCTAAACTTATCTAACTTGAATCCATTATTGCGGGTTCTCTCTTGGAGAGATATCCTCAAGACCTTATTTATATCCCCTTTGTTAATACCCATTTTCCACTTGTATACCTCGATCATGTCTCCCCTCATTCTACGTGTCTCCCCTCATTCTACGTGTCTCCCCTCATTCTACGTGTCTCCCCTCATTCTACGTGTCTCCCCTCATTCTACGTGTCTCCCCTCACTAGAGTAAGTCTTCACTAGAGCAAGTCTTCACTAGAGTAAGTCTTCACTAGAGTAAGTCTTCACTAGAGTAAGTCTGCACTAGAGTAAGTGTGCACTAGAGTAAGTCTGCACTAGAGTAAGTCTGCACTAGAGTAAGTCTGCACTAGAGTAAGTCTGCACTAGAGTAAGTCTGCACTAGAGTAAGTCTGCACTAGAGTAAGTCTGCACTAGAGTAAGTCTGCACTAGAGTAAGTCTGCACTAGAGTAAGTCTGCACTAGAGTAAGTCTGCACTAGAGTAAGTCTGCACTAGAGTAAGTCTGCACTAGAGTAAGTCTGCACTAGAGTAAGTCTGCACTAGAGTAAGTCTGCACTAGAGTAAGTCTGCACTAGAGTAAGTCTGCACTAGAGTAAGTCTGCACTAGAGTAAGTCTGCACTAGAGTAAGTCTGCACTAGAGTAAGTCTGCACTAGAGTAAGTCTGCACTAGAGTAAGTCTGCACTAGAGTAAGTCTGCACTAGAGTAAGTCTGCACTAGAGTAAGTCTGCACTAGAGTAAGTCTGCACTAGAGTAAGTCTGCACTAGAGTAAGTCTGTACCAAAGTAAGTCTGCACTAGAGTAAGTCTGCACTAGAGTAAGTCTGCACTAGAGTAAGTCTGCACTAGAGTAAGTCTGCACTAGAGTAAGTCTGCACTAGAGTAAGTCTGCACTAGAGTAAGTCTGTACCAAAGTAAGTCTGCCTGTAAGTATCGTTAACAAGAAATATATTGCCCTTAACATAATTACAGTACCCTAATGTTTTTTCCTGTTCTGGGTGATGTAGATTCAGGTTTAACTCGACTATTTGGAATGAGTTTTGTTTATTTAACTTTAATTCTGGCAAAGAATTATTGTCACGAATAACAAATTACCATCCTGTCAAGTTTAAGCTATCCAGTGGGTGGAGGCACCAGTTATTAAATGTAAGATAAATTTTCTTCTCTTCCTGCAGATTTTCGTTTTTAAATGGGTTATTACTTGTAAGATCAATCTTCTTTTCTTCCACTAACTTCGCTTTTATCTTCTGAATGCACATCGGATCAGTTTCAAATTTTCAAATCATACTGAATAATAACTAGTGGAAGGTTCGTGGAACAATTGGCATGTGTAGTTGCCCTCTGTTCAATTGGACAAGTACATGAGTGTGTGTGTGAGTTAAACCTGACCAGTTGGGCCAGTAGGCCTGCTGCAGTGCTCTTTCTTTCTTGAGCTGGTGTAACCTGGACCTGCTTAACATGGGCCAGTAGGCCTGCTGCTGTGCTCCTTTCTTATGTTCTTATTCCTGCTTAGTTTTTATGCAATTACCTTAGAAAGCCTCTCCTGTTCGACGTCAAATGTTAAACACTGGTGAATCCTAACTTGAAAGAATGTTGACACAATCAGGAGTATGGTTTTTTACAGGGCTTCAGTCTTAATTGTCTAATTTATGGCATGAAATGGACGATTGCTTTTTTTTTTTTTTAGGTTTATGCTTTGTTGGTGAAAAATTCACAATTTTCTAACCTAGTAAATATTCCCAAGTAGCCCATATAGGAGAGAGAGGATCTTGAATCATGATCCCCTCACCAGCGTCCAGACACCTCACTTCCCCATAAACTTCTTGAAAGGCAGAAGGCGCTCTCCGATGGTGTAAGCACCGACCGACACAATACATTCCTCTAAGAAACGCATTGGACAAGCACTTTGCAAATATCGGAATCGGCTAAACAAAGAGCAGAGGCCTGCATATGGACACAGAATGGTTTCCTCTACTGGGAGAAAAGGATTTTAAATCTCTCAGAGTCTGCTGCTCTGCTCAGTGGAACCCTGAGGTTAGTTTTTTTTTTTTTTTTTTTTTTTGAAAATCCAGCGTAGCAGCTTGTGATGGTAGTAGTAGTAGTAGCAGTAACAATAATAATAATAATAATAATAATAATAATAATAATAATAATAGAAGTAGCAGTAGTAGTAGTAGCAGCAGTACCAGTAGTAGTAGTAGTCGTAATACATTCTACATCCTACATTCCTTATAAAATATCAAAGAACATTTCTTGCAATATGTCACTGTAATTCTTTCCCAGAGTTCCAAGGAGACAGGCAGAATAGCCAGAGATGGAGGATTGCGTAGAGAAAGCCTTCTTCTACATTACCGTACCCTCAACGTCTAGGCACAAGTAGTGACAGCTAGACAGCAATTTACTCGTTCTCAGCAGATAATCTCTAAACAGACCTCTTAGGGTTCTTGTGCTTTCTGTGTTTCCCCACCTACTTCCTTTCTCATCTACCTTGATCTTCCATCTTTTATCATGCACACGCCACTTCAACAGTCTCTATATTTATTTCTACTGGATCTCCTTGACGCCCACGTTATTCTCAAGGAGAGTGTTATTAAGTCTTCTTTTTAGGCTCGGTGCCTCTTCTAAAGTCTTTTACCATGTCGAGATTATAATGGACAGTGTTTCACTGGCAACATACATCAGCAAGTGCCAGAAATTTGTTCACTTCAAGGCAAGGAACAGCGCAATTCCAGCAATTTGTGTTTGGGTAATTTCTGAGACCATCATTCAGAGATACATTTTTTTATAGAGTTATCTGTAACATTCATGATATTTTTTTAATGTATTTTTAAAGAAGTACAGGGCATTCATTATAATAGTTTATATCTGATTGTCGCGTTCGTAAATACTCTGTTGAGACAGTGTAAATAGCAAACATACTTTCATTTACAGACGTATCGCTTTATGTAGAGCTTTAAAATGTTTTCTTGATGAAGCTTTATTGATAAGAGTTTATTAGAAATAAAGTCTATTGAGTACATGAGGATTGTTAAGGCTGCAAGTCACCTGTACACTACCTAGGCACAGTGACTTTACTATCTAAAATATGGAATAAATTAATCTCTGTGTGTATATACACGGAGAGATACAAACCTAACCTCTATTTAGAACCGTCCCGTGTAAACAGAGTTTTGCTCTGCACGTTATGCATTCTTACAATATTTGCTGGCAAAGAATTTCTCTCCATCACGCATTTGTAAATATTGATCTCTGGCCTGAAACTCATGGCACTTACAGGTACGTATTTCTGCGCATTTAGGATAAAAACAATGAACTAATTTGTCTGTTTTAGAGTAACTTGAAACTAGAAGCTAATTGCCGTTTGAAGAACCTCTCGTTTCGTAAACACAAATAATAAAAGTTACAATATCGCAGCTGCAACAGCTTAAAATTCTTGTCCTGATAAGAGTCTAAGATTGTGGTCGTCTTAAGATTTATATTAAAAGTGTGGGTTAGTTATGGAGTTTTCTTGCAGTTTATTGCTGAGGACACAAGTTGTTGGGAAGCTAAGAGGGTGTGTGTATTTTTTTGGACTTTGGAAAATACAAAAAAAAATAGTAATACATATTTTCCATGAAGGGCGAAATTTAAGGTAATTTAGTGATTGATGTACATTGTTTACCACTAAATATGCAGGTGCAGCTTTTAGCATGACAAAATTTATTACGAACTTGAGAAAGCTCTTCACTTCTGTCTTTATTACGTTGGCAGTAAGCATGTGAACCCAACTTTTGTTTACGACATAAGAGTCTTATTTCGTGTTTTGAGTAATTTATTATTGTTCTGGAAATGAGTGACTCTCCCAACGCATATAAATTTTCACAGGACATTTTGAAAAGGACAATTGTGTTCACTATCCACACCTAATATATTCAGAAATTAATTACACGTCACCCTCCTCTTGTCTGGCCTTTAGGTATAGTATATCTAACATCTCTGAGGTATATATTAATTATTAAAGGGGAGGACCGGTGAGCCGGCTGAAGGCCTCAGTCAGATGAACAAAAGCTCCAGTGGCGCGTCAGGAAACACTTATATCCCGACGAATCTTACCTAACCTAACATCATATAAAAAATATCATCTCTTGCTCGGCCCAAGAACTAGACAGTTTTTAAGGGGTTCTTTATTGAGATTTACAATTTCGTTAATGCCTGCCTCTATTAGCAGTAAAGAGCAGCTTCCAAACATTTGCATAAGCACAGGCTTCTGGGATTAAATTTACGATGTTTTAGATGTTAATATTCCACGCTATTCTGAGGTATGTTAGCCTTTATGGCATGCCTCTGGAGAAATGGCCATTAAACACAACATGATGGACTCAATTCACCAGAGAGCTTTCAAGAAAGCAGAAAATAAATCCATCTAAGTTAAGCCGATAAATATAGTTACTACTTCTTTGTGAAAGAATATGACGAATGCTCCGGCATTATCCATGGTGATAACTTATTCATCTTTATGACAATCAATATTCTATTTTTAATTTTGAGGTTATCTGAATGCACTTTCTATTCTTATGTTCTTAAGTTTTTTGTTATGTTGTTATGTTATAAGTTAGCGATGATGGTGGGTATTGTGGTGGTGATACATGTGATGGAGGTAGTAATGGGGGCAGTGGTGGTGGTGGTGGTAACGATTGTGGTGGCAATGATTGTATCGAGTTTTGATAGTTGTTACTACCTGTGTGATTGGTTGCTTTCATTGTTATGGTGGTTATAGACGTTGTGGTCCAAATATCTTTATATTAAATAGATAATCTTTATGCTTTCTATCTTACCAACAAGAAATAGAAACTATTTTATCATGGGATAGTCTACCAAAGTTTATCTTTGTGTAAAACTACGACGTTTTATTCTTCCGGATAAATGACCAGGCATCAACATTTTATTTGTAAAGCTACTGAAGAAGGACAAGCCTTGATAAGAAAGGGCAGTACTTGGGGCTACGAGAAGACCGTCGTGGCTCCACAACTTACATCTTACAAAATGAGATGCAAGAAGTTTGTGTGGGTACACAGTGCTTGAGGGTACAGAGCTCTCAAGCTTGCTAAGTGGTGGCCAGAAGTCATCACTTAGTAGTCGTTCCGTCTGTCTCATTATGCCCCACTAACCATTGCTAATTATTTATTTTTCCCTAATTATTTATTTCCAACTTATTATTTATTTCTGAACATTTGCATTTCTCTTATAAGTTTTATCCAACAGATTCTAAATAGTTTTATTTCTCACTTGTCAACTGATGTGTTCTCATGTTCTCATTCAGGTTTCAGTGAGTTGTTCTCACACGTTATAATACTGTTCCTGATAGTTAATGGTCCTAGTTGGTCCGAAAAGTCGAAATAAATTTTTTTTTTTCCTATTTGCGAGTTATTTGTGTATTGTTCCAGTCACGGTATTGTGACTTTTTCTTCTTTGCCCTTCAGTCTGCCCTTCAGTCTGCCCTTCAGTTTGCCCTTCAGTCTGCCCTTCAGTCTGCCCTTCAGTCTGCCCTTCAGTTTGCCATTTGTTGTCGAATTTGTAAAACAAGTTGACTTTTGAGCCAAGGTATTGACACTAGTCACAATTTCATTTTACTTGTTAATATTAATAATCATAATAATAATAACAATAATAATAATAATATTTGAATTCACTACTAAATTCTGACTGTTTCGGAAGATTTACTAAAAAAAAAGAAAGAAATTAATGCTCAGAAGTGAAAGTCAGAATTAATTATTTTGGAACTAAATATTAAATAAGTGAGAAGCGTCCAGATATATATATATATATATATATATATATATATATATATATATATATATATATATATATATATATATATATATATATATACACTCATATATTTCACAAACACATGTATTAATCATCTCTATCACCTAGCCTTCAGTTCTTGCACATTTTTACTGGTGCCTGTCGCCTGCTTGTAACTGTGTTTCTATCTCTCTCAATGGCACCCTCCACACTTTCAACCTCTCGCACTAAATCATTGCAAATCTCTCTCTCTCTCTCTCTCTCTCTCTCTCTCTCTCTCTCTCTCTCTCTCTCTCTCTCTCTCTCTCTCTCTCACTCACTTTCTCTTAACGTCTCGCGCTGATGTTCACTTTATGCAATTTCTCTATCTCACAAAATTTCCTAGTTGCATTGAACGTTATACATATACTGCCACATTCTTCCTAAATCTTCCACATGTGCGCATTTGCTTTCCACCTCCCACATATGTCCATGTTTTCCACCTCCACATGTGCTTATTCCTCCCTAACGTGTGTTCTAGTTTTGTTTTTCACCATCTACAAATGTACACATCTGCTTTCCATCTCTTACCCATGTCTAGTGAGCTTTCGTAACTCATACTTTCGCTCTGGCGCTCCTCAGAGAGCTTTTGCGACTGTGCTACGAGGATAATAATAGTTTCATGAAAATCTTATGACCCAAATGATTTCAAGCTTTTATTTCCACTTTTCAATTTCTAGTGTGTGCGTGCAACGTGTGTGTGTGTGTTTGTTTTCACCTATTTGTGTTTGCAGGGGTTGGGTCACAGCTCTTAGCCCCGCTTCTTCGCTGGTCGTTACTAGGTCCACTCTCTCCCTGCTTTATGAGCTTCGTCGTACCTGTTCTTAAAGCTATGTATGGATCGTGCCTCCTGTGTGTGTGTGTATGCTAGGGGGGTAAGGATTACTATCTCACTGATTGAAGAAAAGATAAACGTTGCGGAAGAAGCTAATAGTGTGAAAGCGAAACGTTGCCCTAATTAAATCTTGTTCTGAAACCCGTTTCGAATCATTAGCATTGTGGTCTGTACGTCACTTGGTCCATCTTTACTTTGTATTCCTGTGAGTTGATCAATGTCGCTAAGGTAACATTAATAGTTAATTCTCGCGATACGTGTTGTAGTAGTTTAGTGTGTTCGCCTTCACCCCAGACCACATTCCTACCTCCTCCTACTGTGACAGCAGACCCATTTTCACGACTTCCCAGTCCATTGCTCCGGCGTGTCTATCATTCCAATTGCGTTCCCCTCAGTGACAGCAGGCCCAAGAGAAGACCAAGTTCTTTCTTGACTTCGCAGGTCTATGGTCCATTGGACAGACAGTACCTGATCCTCTCCCTATGAGCCAAAAGACCTAAATATAGACTGACCCTCTCCCCAATATCCAGGTTCAGGGGTACAGTTTCAGATGGTTTAACAGTAACAGTGATATTCTGATATTATTGACGAGATGCAGCTTCATCCTAAGACCCTTGAAGTTACGGTTGCGAGAAATTATCCCAGGAGACGTAACTTGGGCAGCTTGATCCAACGGTTCTCTTTGGTGAACCAAGACTAGCACAAGATACTAGATTATGCTAGATAACTGATATTGATTGAGAATAGAGATCCTCTTTAAGGGTTCTAGAGGTAGCTGGTATAGGTTATCTAGGAGGCTTCATAGTCTTCCTGATAAGGAGAGATACATTGAACAGGTCTTTTGTTTACTGCTCCAAAGCAGCTCAGTTTGCTGCTTTTGTGTTTACAGGTCCACAGCATAGCTAACAGATTTTGTGTACACAGGCCAATAGCTGTGTTTAAGGTATTGGGATACTGTCCTTCTGTTTATTCTCCAGTGCTAAGCAACTGGTACACACACTTGTACTTTCATTCTCTCACTCTTTTTCTCTCTTTCTCTCCACCTCCTTTCTCTATATTTCTCTATATTTCTTTCCCTTCTGTCTTTCTTCTACAGAAAATCTCTTATTTCTCCCTTCCCTTAAATCTTCCTCCCTTGTTTACACCTACTTTAATATCCCACGTTAAAAATACGTCCCTCCTTCCCTTCCCCACACTGAATCCATTCCTTCCCCTCCCACATTAAATCCCTTATTCCCTTTTTACATGTTAAATCCTTCCCCCTCTCCCACATTAAATCCCTTCCTCCCTCTCCCATGTTAAATTCCCACCTCCATCTTACACATTAAATTTCTCCCTCACTCTGCCAGCATGACATAATTCTTCCCACCAATGCATATCATGAATAATCCACCATGTTTTCTTACTCTGCCTTTGCATCTGTCTGTCTTTCTCTCTCTCTATCTCTCTCTCTCTCTCTCTCTCTCTCTCTCTCTCTCTCTCTCTCTCTCTCTCTCTCTCTCTCTCTCTGACAAGGAAGCCACGCCACACTGCCAGCAGTCTGATCTATGTCTTTCTCCACATGCAGTTTAATGTTACTCAGGGGAGTTTGCAACACAATGCTTGCAACATAATGTTTGCTCTTACTTCATGAAAGCTGCCTATAATTTTTTTTTTAAATGTTGCAGTTGCTTAGAATTTATTGTACCTTTTTTTTTTTTTACCTGACATTTCTTGTTTCTCCTCCTCTTTTGTCTGTCATTCTTCTTTTTCTCTTTTCTTTTTCTTCTACAAACACACTCCGTGAGTATACCAACGTCATTTTCTTTCATCTATTTATTAATACCTCTCTTCTAACTTCTTCTAGTACACACCAAGCCTACTATTACTTATAGAAACTGCTGTGGACAAATAATTGTCGGATACATCAACGTGAATTCTCTGGCTAGAGGCATCAAAAACCTGTCTTCCTCTCCAGCATAAAGTCATAGTATAACATAGAATAACATAGTATGACATAGTATAACACACTCATTTGCATATTTATACGTGTTCATAAGTCTCCTCAGTGCATTTTGTACTTTTGTATAGACGAAATTTAAAGCGATGAACTGTTATTCTTGCTCATCTCATTTGGAATCCCGGCCTCTGTAGCGTATACATTTCCACCGTTGGGATGCCAACCGGGGGTATTGACCCCCGAAACTCTCTCCAGGTGTCTCCAGGTGTACACCAGTCGGCTAACACCCATGTACCTATTAACTGCTAGGTGAACAGATGCAACATGTGTAATGATACATGGTTGCATGTGTATATGTGTTTACTTACCTATATGTGGTGGTTGCAGAGGACGAATCTCACCTTCAGGGCCCAATTCTTATGGAGTCGCCAACCAGATTCGCCTCTTTTTAGTCTCGTAGAGCTAGATGTAAATATTATTAAGACTGTGTATATATCCGGCCTCAAACATGTCATCTTCAGGGTCATTCTACTTCCTGGCCATCCTGTTCTTGAAAAAAAATGCTTCTTGTGTGTTTGTAAGTGTGTTTTTGTGAGAGTGAGTGAGAGTGAGAAATAAAAAAATCCAAACATACAGTTACAAGAGCGAGGAAATACAAACCGTTACACCACTGTGATTGTATGTTATAAATTGCCTCCATTATCACTCTGTGCCAATTTTGACCAATTTGACGAGTTCATCACGAGTAATTGATTGTGGGTTGGCCGCTGTTCAACTCTATTACCTATAACATAGCAATTTTTATTCGCCAAGAGAAATACATATTTATTTTTGTTGGTGCATATTAATGTCTCACATGCTTATTTTTTCTCTGTGTATTTGTAACTAACTTTTTTTTTTTTTTTTTTTTTTTGCTGCGCCTGTTTGTGCCAGCCAATTTATTTTAGACTGTAAGTCTTTCCTTGGATTTAGTCAGTCTTCCTGTCTACACATATTTCTTTTTCCTTCACTGTTTGTGTACATGTTTCCATTTCATCCTATTTCTCTCCATCATTGCCCGCTCATGTGCATTTTTATCTTTCCATGTCTTTCTCTTTCAGCTATTCTTACTACGTCTTTATCTCCCAGAACGCACTCTTATCTCTGTGTTTATCACTCTATTTCGCTCGTCTGTGTAAATACATATTAACGACGGACTCGTTATTTCACTTAAAGTGTTTAGTGAGTGAAATGTGGCAGGCTGTGTCCGTAGAGTTTATTTACCCAATAATTTTTATATTATCAATTGACTTTTGTACTCAGTTGTACTAAGCGGTAGTTAGTCGTACTTATCTAGTTATGCCTACATAATCGTACTCACTGGTTGTACTCGCCAAGTGGTATCGAGTTGTACTAAGGTAGCTTTTATTCCTAGTTGAGTACACCTTGTACTCACATGATTGAGAGTGCAAGTTAAACTCTTGCTATTTTGTCCATTCAATTTCTATATCAGTTTTCTCGATAGATGGTTATCTGATATATTCAGCTTTATTATATCTACAGTCGAATCTAATTATTGAATTTATCTTCGTTATATTCCTCTTTGATGAATTATATACGCTCACTACCCTCACCCCGAGATAATTTATTCTCGTGTTTACTTTGGGCAATTTTTAACTTCAGGTTATCATTTGTATCAATTATGCTTTCTACCATCTCGTACAGTTTGTTCCTCTGTATTTTAATTTTCGAAGCTGGGATAACACACACACACAAAGGACACAGGAGAATAAGGAGAGCAGTCGCAGAGCCAGAAATGAATATGCACAGGTAAGAAGGGAGGCCCAAAGACAATACGAGAATGACATAGCAGCGAAAGCCAAATCTGACCCAAGGCTGTTGTACAGCAAATTTTACAAGGAATCTTATAGTCACATCCGTCAGCATTTTGGGGGAATTCTTTATCAAAAGTTTTTTTACTGTATCAAGATTTTTAAATACAACTTTGATATTAAAAGTCTTAAGAAGAGAAGGCATATCAATCAAGTTTTCATTGTAAGGGAGAACCAACATATTTTTAGTTGAATAAGGTTGGTTGTCCCTTTTTGGATTGTAAAAAGTGTTTCTAGAAAAAAGGGACAAAAAGGGTCAACTAACCTTATACAACTAAAAATATGTTGGTTCTCCCTTACCATAAAAATTGGTTAATATGCTTTCTCTTCTTAAGACTTTTAATATCAAAGTTGTATTTAAAAATCTTCATACAGTAAAAAAAAAAGTTTTGATAAAGAATTTCCCCCAAAATGCTGACGGATATGTCTATAAGATTCCTTGTAAAATATGCGATAAAGTTTATTACGGTCAAACTGGTAAAAGTATCGAAAAACAACATAAATATAGCAATATAACTGAACAAGATTCTAATGCATTCTAATTGATTTTCAAAAGGCTGAGAAAGTTGTATCAAGCAAATCCATGGTCGGTAGGAATATAATAGAATCATGTTTCATAAAAGCTAATTTTGAAAATAATATGAATATTTCTTTTGGTTTATATAAATTGGATTCATTTATAATTAATAAAATTTGGGAAGAATTTAATGATACATTAGACAAGTAAAAAATCTCAATGCTTTCGTTGAGTATCAGGTGTTTCAGAGTCGGGTGTTTTCACGCGTGTGTGAGGTGTAGTCCTGTTGTGGTGACGTGATTGTGAGGTGTAGTCTTGACCCTTTATATTCCTTCATGTTGATGTTTTGTTTTTATAGTTCCTTGATAATGTGAGAAGTCACGAAAGCGCTTGGAATTTCGCTATTCTTTCACAGTGGTTGTTTTGAATATTGTGAGATCACACAATATGTGATATCACAATATATATATATATATATATATATATATATATATATGTAATTAAAATCTAGCAACAGTGAAGTAGACTCCCTCGAAAAAATCATGTTTTAATTATAGTGATTATAATATATTTTAAATAGCTGTAACGCTTATTTTAATGGTGTTATTTGTTTGAAATAAGCAGCTCATTTAGATGATACAAAGACCAATTATCGAGGACGTGAAACTAGTTCTCTTTATGCAAATTCTTATTTGTGGAGCAAATTATTTCTATTTGTCATCATTTTCTGTCAAAGGAGACTCAACTGATGGATTTCAGTAAAGACAATAGTGTGATATGCGTTGGTAATTTTTATAAAGTCTGGATTTTATGCATAAAGGAATTTTGTTGTCGCTAATAGTGTGTGTCTGAGAGTATTTTTGTATTTATGATGATGCGTGAGGTCCACGGGCACACACACACACACAGTGAAGAGGCAGGGCCAGGAGCTATGACTCGACCCCTGCAACCACAACTAGGTGAGTACACACACACTCAACCAAAATTAATGTGTCCTCACTCTCTCTGTAGGGGATAGTATCACAGTACCATGAAATTGAGTCTATTATTCACTACAAACCTCGTATTTCCTCACTGAAAACCCATTTGCAGTCAACAAACGAGAGAGGGCGACTATAGACAAGCCAAACACGCTTTCATTGGTTGCAAAACGTCCCTGAGTTTCACTCTTCGTTATAGGTTAAGCGCTGCTGGTAAAGGATGCTGACGATGAACCAGTGGGATAGCACATGGTGTGGTGAAGGCTCGATACTCCGTTCGTGTGAGTCATTCAGAAGAGAAGTACGCTAGAGGCTTACTAAATGGGAGACAGATACAATTACTAACAATATTTCTTTTACAAATTTAATGCATAATAATAATTAATAATAATAATAATAATAATAATAATAATAATAATAATAATAATAATAATAATAATAATAATAATAATAATAATAATAATAATAATAATAATGAATGGAAGAAATAATGAGAACGATAATGAAAACGAGAGAAATAATGATTATGATTCTCAACTCTTGCAAACGAAACTAAAAAAATGGGGAAAAACTATCAATTTTTCTGGCTGAGTAAGTGAGTTTCCATGAAAGATCAGCTGGAAATGAACTTTACACTTAAGACACTTACGTGTTGCTGTATAAGGAGCAGGTTTAATGCACTGATGGACATGGAAGCAATAAAACTGGGGTTGTAAGTATACAAAATATGCAATAAGTGGTTGAGGAGTGAGGCTCTCTGTAATAAGTAGGCAGAAAACCTAATGGAAATTAACAAAAATGCCTTCACTTGGGTCACCTTAAATGAAGATGTTTCGGTTCCTGGACTTTGATCACATGAAATACATGACTGTATTTGAAGTGATCGTTTCCAAGGACCGAAACGCCTTCATTAAACATGTGGTAAGTGAATGAATTCGTCTCCATTTCTTTCCAGCAAAAGTACGTCTTAGAGAGGCATTTGAACTATGATGGTGACTGTATGTCTATATGGGTGTTTTTTTATGAAAGGAGAGAAAGTTAGTGTCAAAGAGGTTTGTGGCTGTAAAAGGCTAATGAATTTGATATAAAGTGGGAGTTGCTACGGCTGGTCTTTGTTATTGACAAAGGGAGTTTTGGAGACTCGGAGGAGAAGTTACAGAAGTTGGTGGAGAAGTTAGGAAACGTGTGTAAACGAAGAAATGTAAGAGAGAAGACACAACCACTGTTGTAAGGGGGGCGTCTCACACTTTCATGAAAATAATGGAAAAAAAATAATTACTGATGTGTAAAATAATGAAATCGTTACTTTCACTGTAAGAATAATAAGAGAAACGTGAAATTATGTTTAAACTTGAAGTAAAGGATAAATGAATATAATATAATGACCAAGGATTAACGGAAATAATACCCGAATGGTGAGGATACCCATCAGTCTGCTGGGAGGCTAAATTATCCGTCTGCCTCTAAAGAGATGTAGACGGGTATGCTCAGCACCGTAGATCAACTGCAGGGTAAATCACGCTCTCAAGATGTACGTAGGGTGGGCACAAGTTGCGCTAGGGACCTTGATTACAGGTGGAAGTCACGCCCTAAGAAGACTGTTGGCGACCTCGGCAGGTACGCAGCCACTCCTCACAGTCCTAAAGAATATAGGTCAGTTTACCACTATTAGCTGTCAATTATATACCGCTTCCTTAGATCTCACGATGTGGTTAGCCCCAAGCCATTTTCTGTGGGCTATCAGGAGAGTATTTGGTGGATTGAAGTAATGATGAGTCCTTGGTCGTGTCACAAAGTAAAGCATATCATTAGTAACAAAGGAAAATTAAAGCCACCACATCAACACACGAATCACATCAATGAGATTTGGGACCTGAATCATATGAGGTGTAGTCATCCCAATTCCACCAGAGAAATGGTACGTAAATTTAGATAAAGAATCGTAACAACTATGCATAAGTAGACAATGTGATGAGGGTAAGTGAAGTCTAAGAAGTATAAGATTGAAGGTTGAAATGGAGGAACGAGTTCATAGAAAGTGGATCTATCTAGAAATTCATAAATGGATGCGTTGGTAGATGGATATTAGGAAGAAGCGGCGAATCACGTAAAAGATGAGAGAAAGAAGGGAGAAAAAGTGTTGAGGAATCTGTTGGTATATTGGTGTTGACGCATTTCTATGGGTATTAGAAATGATCTTTGAATGTCTCTACGAGAATGAATATTGATGCATTAGTACCGTTGCCTCTAAGAGCAGTGTGTAGTATGATTATCTTTGATGGAACAGTGAAGAAGTTGAATAACGGTGTGGTGGTTTGAAAGGAATAATTCACGGAGAGGAAGATGGATTCTTGAGATAGTTAGGTTTTACTTTTTTCAATCAGAGGCGATTGGAAATAAGTTCAAGAAATGTCCGAAGAAAAATTGAAAGACGAGTGAAAAGGTGGCTTTGAGAAGTAGGAGCTTGAGCATCCAGCAGGCATGTGAGAGCCTGTTGAACCAGAGTTAAGTAAAGACAATCGGATTTTCGGATTTTAAGTGAAGTCAGAATTTGGGTACAGTAACATACCTAAAAGCTTTGAAGTGGAAACCTAGATGCGTGAAATTTGAAAACCAGGCAGAGATTTTACTTTTGGTGAGCCATTGGAGCGTAATGGCTTTATCCTTCTCGGAAGACATATATAAAGAATTATGAGACTTTATGTCCCCCAGTATAAACTTCATTAACAGTGCTGCATCTTTTGTAGTGTACAATTGCGAAGGTAAATTCTTTACTTTTATACAAAAAAATGTAAAGAATAAAGCCAAGTCATGACTCTAAGGAGAGTAAGTTTTGGTTAAACATTTTTCTTGGCTATTGAATCGAGGAAAACTTTCGCAGCTCCTCCATTTTTGTGGACAAAAGTTGTCACTATTACTTAGGATCTACGACAGTGTGTGTGTGTGTGTGTGTGTGTGTGTGTGTGTGTGTGTGTGTGTGTGTGAAGCATCGTTTTGCCCTTCTCCATGGTCGTGTTATCTTTTTTTGTTGTTGTCTGTTGTGTTTGTTGTTAGTGTTATATATTTTGTTGTTGTTGGAGGTGGTGCTGCTGTTGTTGTTGCTAGTGTTGTTGTTGTGGTGGTGGTGGTAGTGACAATAGTGGTGGTAGTCTTGTTGTCGTTGTTGTCAACGTAGCTACTGCTCTTGCTGCAGTTGTCATTGTTGTTGTTGTTACCCAGATGCGTTTTCCCATCCTCTACACAATGCTACAACACTTTATATATGAGAATAGCAAACACACACAAAAAAAAACATGATGCAAATGGGTGCAAAATATTGCAATTATATTTTCACGTACCGGGTCAACGCTATGCACGACCTTTTAGGGCTGCACCCATCAATTCCCCTTTTTTGCACATAAAAAAAATTCTCTTTTATTCTTCATCAATTTTATGTCATCTCGTTGAGAGTTGATGGGATTCCCACTCGAAGACTCATTGTATATTCCATCATTATAGCTAAAATGCATCAATATTTTGCTGATGATATACGTAGCTATACAATTTTGGGATAATAGTGAAGAAATGGCGCCTATTAGAACAAACTTCTGTAATTCTTGCATAACCAAGTAGTTTATGTCGAGCCTGAACGTGAAACCGTGTATGGGATCTAGTTCCAGTACGATTCTCTTCTTCATTAGCTTCATGGAGAAAAACATATTCTGATGTTTCCATGGCTTAAATATTTATTAAAACTCTACGTGTGCCCAACATCCTGATTTCTCCAATTTCAGAAAATCTTTCTGTCTGTGGAAAGAGTAATGACGGGAAAACAGAAGGGCAGAATAATCTATTTTTGTGATAATGTTTTGCTCTCTTTTTATCACTCTAGGAATATTTAAAAAATGAGAAGTTTTCTTATAAGAATAGTTTATAGTCTGTATGAGCATCAGTAGTCATAGTGTGGTGTATTACTGAAGTAATATATGATTTTTGGCCTATCAAACTATATGCCAAATGTACGTTAATCAACCCACAAATAAAAGAAGTCAAATTCCAGCAACAGACTAATCATATAAAAGACACATCACACAAAGTTCTTAAGACCTACACTAGTATTAACGTGAATAACTCGCTAGCACACGACCAACAGTTCACACTGTGCATGTGTGTGTGAAGATATAATCTAGTCAGAGACTAACTGCACACAATACAGTGCCTACATAAATACACCAGTCAAAGTCCATAATACCCTAGCACTGGTCTAGTCCACAAAGCTGGGCAAATACCAAGTTCACTCACTTCTTTATATGCAAGAGCAAGCCTCTTTCAGAGACTGATTCATACAAGACAAGGTGCAGACACCGAGCTCACAAAGACATATCATAAATATGTATTTGTGAATGTGTAAGGAGTTTGATGGGAACTCCGAACGAAAGTTAAGAGTGACAACCCTTTCTCACTGGACACTACTGCCAGAAACAGAACTCATTTGTAAGAAAAGAATTGCACATTAGACTACACTTTTAAAGAGACAGAGCAACCTACCTCACCTCTTTTGGTTGGCGACAAGAAGTCAATTGTCCTCTGAGTGAATGTGGAGCAATCACAAGCTGCACTTTTCAGTTACAAGAATGCACACAAACAATACTAGGAAGGTTACAGCACTTTAATCTTGTTCAACTTATAACACTTAGAGGACATCAAACCTATCATATATTATTGTAACAATCGTTAAAAATAGAGAAAATAATATGGATATTAAAACAAAGCTAGATATTGTCACAGCTGCCAGACAATGTTTGGTGTCCACTGTTACAATAAGTCATAACAACAATTATCCAAGAAAACAGATGAATGTCCAGACACATGTAAGCATATACAATATGTATGTATATATGAAGGTACATATATTTGCACTTGTGTGGATTAAAGTGCTAGAAACAGTACTTAGCGGTCGCTAGCTTCTATGCAACGATGATATTTAATATTAATACCTGAACTAGTTTCGCTCATATGTTGTCACTGTTCATTCTAGTTGGTATTTTCACTAAAGTTATTTTTTTTCCTCGCAAATAAGGCCATGAATTCAACCCTCTCATTTGCAGTCTTTCGTGAAGGTCTTAGTTGTCTTAGTCTATTTTTTTCATTACTTAAGTGGCCTGCGTGCAGTTTTTTTCTCCATGTTGACATGCATGCATGTCTAGGACCTCTATGTCTTTACATGACTTGAGAATGATTGCTAAAGAACCCAATATGAGTGCTGCTGAAGTTAATCATTGCATTATTATTCATTTATGATTCTGGAACTGGCTCGCCTCGAAACCAGTAACACAAAACTCTGAATTTTGTTTATAAATATATTAATGATATCGGTTAGTAGATGAATAATACACTTATTCAACACTTGCGTATCGTTATTCTTCGTTGCGCGGATAATAACGGGCAATAACGTGTTGTTTTTTAACACAATGGTGACCATATAGAGACATGAGCATCGCCAAAAATTCATCAAAAAAAAATTGCAAGCTAAAGCAATTGAGAGAGAATGTTGGATCAACGTCAGATATCTGGCTTATTAACAACAAATAGCTTGTGTTTCTTTGCAATAAGTCCCGCTTGAAGAATCTACCGCAGTTTACGACAGGGTATGAGAGGATAGACTAGAGGAAGTGGGGCGGATAGACTGCACTGCAGATTTATAAATCGTAAAAAGAATTTGGTTCTGAAATTAAAAGAAAAGTATTTGTATCGCACAAAAGCTTGATCCACAAGTATAAAAGCAAACTTAACTGTTTTTAGAGTGATTTATATGCATATTTTACCTATAACTTGAGATATGTTAGAAAATGCTTCAAACCGCACAGAATAGTCGAAATACGCAATAAAATAACGTTTTAGTATATTTTTCATTATTGTTTTTAATCTTACCAGCTAATGTCTAATGGAATTTTGCGTAACATTGAATTGTTTTCATCATGTCATGTTCCATCATACCTTCTTTAAACTTGTATATCATTTTAATAGAATAGTTTACAGTGCTGGATTTAATAAATCACTTTCGCTTGATAAAATGCAAAAAACAAAATCCTAGTAATTAGTTTGGCAATAGAACATGGACGTGCTCTTTTTGAAGTGTTTGAATGTCAAGGGGACAACGCCAGTGTCTTTCAGTGAATACCTTGGTCACAATACCAGAATGATAACGCCAGTGTCTTTCAGTGAATACCTTGGTCACAATACCAGAATGATAACGCCAGTGTCTTTCAGTGAATACCTTGGTCACAATACCAGAATGATAACGCCAGTGTCTTTCAGTGTATACCTTGGTCACAATACCAGAATGATAACGAGTGAAAAAAGAGAAACTGCAAGTAGATTTGAGGTGTGTGTGATAATAATAATAATAATAATAATAATAATAATAATAATAATAATAATAATAATAATAATAATAATAATAATAATAATAATAATAACACTGTCCCTTTATTCTCTACCATAATGTCTGACAGTGAGAGAATCTTTCCCATCTTTTTCAATAACTACTTCCATCAGGCTTGAATTATATTTCGAAACAGGAAATTTGAAAATGACAAGATTATATATAAAAAAAAATGGTGTGCAGAATTGGGAAATTGAGAGGCGGGAAGCGTGAAACTCGCGATGACGGGAGATTAAAATTGTATATAAAAAAAAAAGTCAATCGTGTTTATTAAAGGACTGAAAAGTTTAAAACTTTTTTTTTAATTTTTTTTTATTATTGGTATATCTTTTTTTATGGGGGGGGAGCTCTAAAAATATAGTATTGAAAAGATTAAGATTTTTTTTACTTTTTATTTCTATATTTTTTGTTATTAATATATATATATATATATATATATATATATATATATATATATATATATATATATATATATATATATATATATATATATATATATATATATATATATATATATATTAGGGGAGGAAAGACTTAAAAAAGGGAATTGAAAGGGAAATTTAAAAATTAGTAAAATTAAAAACTTGTATATTTGGCAATTTTGAAAAACAAAAGCTTCGAAATTTGGCCACAAAAAATATTAGTAAATTATGAATTAGTGAACCTAAAGTACCAGGAAAGCCGAAATAATCAAACTACAAAATCTGTAAACATAAACACCATTAAAAAAAATAAAAATTACACTGAAACTATCCTTTTTAGCATTCGCATAAAAAAAAGGTTAAATAAAAATCATAACACATGAAAAAAATATTAACTAAAAACAATGCACTACAACCAAAAATTTAAACAATAATATATTAATTGAGCTATGTGTAGAAAGAGGTTTGGTAATAAGTAATACATATTTTATGAAGAAGAGGATAAGTGAACAAGGTATGATATAGCACGTTATGAAAATAGTTTGTTAGATTATGTATTGGTGGATAAAAGGTTGATGAGTAGGCTTCAGGATGTACATGTTTATAGAGGGGCAACGGATATATCGGATCATTATTTAGTTGTAGCTACAGTTAGAGTAAGAGGTAGATGGGACAAAAGCAAAATGGCAACATCAAGTAAGAGAGAGGTGAAGGTGTATAAACTAAGGGAGGAGGAAGTTAGGGTGAGATATAAGAAACTATTGGCAGAAAGGTGGGCTAGTGCAAGTAGGAGTAGTGGGGGGGGGGTTGAAAAGAGTTGGGATAGTTTTAAAAATGCAGTATTAGAATGTGGGGCAGAAGTTTGTGGCTATAGGAGGGTGGGTGCAGGAGGAAAGAGGAGTGAGTGGTGGAATGAAGAAGTAAAGGGTGTGATAAAAGAGAAAAAGGTAGCTTATGAGAGGTTTTTACAAAACAGAAGTGTTAATAGAAGAGCAGAGTATATGGAGAGTAAAAGAAAGGTGAAGAGAGTGGTGAGAGAGTGCAAAAGGAGAGCAGATGAGAGAATGGGAGAGGCTCTGTCAAGAAATTTTGCTGAAAACAAGAAAAAAATTTGGAGTGAGATAAACAAGGTAAGAAAGCCTAGGGAACGAATGGATTTGTCAGTTAAAAACAGAGTAGGGGAGTTAGTAGATGAGGAGCTGGAGGTATTGGGTAGATGGCGGGAATATTTTGAGGAACTTTTAAATGTCGATGAAAAAAGGGAGGCGGTAATTTCATGCACTGGCCAGGGAGGTACAACATCTTTTAGGAGTGAAGAAGAGCAGGATGTGAGTGTGGGGGAGGTGCGTGAGGCATTACATAGAATGAAAGGGGGTAAAGCAGCTGGAACTGATGGGATCATGAAAGAAATGTTAAAAGCAGGGGGGATATAGTGTTGAGTGGTTGGTATTTTTGTATAATAATTGTATGAAAGAGGGGAAGGTACCTAGGGATTGGCAGAGAGCATGTATAGTTCTTTTATATAAAGGGAAGGGGGACAAAAGAGGTTGTAAAAATTAAAGGGGAATAAGTTTACTGAGTATACAAGTCAAAGTGTATGGTAGGGTTATTACTGAAAGAATTAGAGGTAAGACAGAGAGTAGGATTGCAAATGAGCAAGGAGGCTTTAGAGTGGGTAGGGGATGTGTTGAAGTGTTTACATTGAAGTATATATGTGAACAGTATTTAGATAAATGTAGGGAAGTTTTCATTGCATTTTTGGATTTAGAAAAGGCATATGATAGAGCAATATGGAGAGCAATATCTAATATCTTTATAATAATATCTTTATTTACTACAAGTACATGTACAAGGTATACAGGCCTAGCTGACATCAATGACATACTACTATATAGAAAGTCCCTTGTTATGCTGAGCATTTCGGGCAGATTAGGTCAGTGTCCTAGGATGCGACTCACACCAGTCGACTAACACCCAGGTACCCATTTTACTGATGGGGAACATAGACAACAGGTGTAAAGAAACACGCCCAATGTTTCTGCCCTGGCTGGGAATCGAACCCAGGCCATCGCCGTGTGAAGCGAGAGCTTTAGCCACCAGACCACCAGAGCCCCTAAATGTGGCAGATGTTGCAAGTGTATGGAATAGGTAGTAAGTTACTAAATGCTGTAAAGAGATTTTACGAGGATAGTGAAGCTCAGGTTAGGATGTGTAGGAGAGAGGGAGATTACTTCCTGGTAAAAGTTGGTCTTAGACAGGGATGTGTAATGTCACCATGGTTGTTTAATATATTTATAGATGAGGTTGTAAAAGTAAATGCTAGGGTGTTGGAGAGAGGAGTGGGATTAATTTATTGGGAATCAAGTACAAAATGGGAGTTGACAGTTACTTTTTGCTGATGATACTGTGCTTATGGGAGTTTTTAAAGAAAAGTTGCAAAGGTTAGTGGACGAGTTTGGGAGAGTGTGTAAAGGTAGAAAGTTGAAAGTGAACATAGATAAGAGTAAGGTGATGAGGGTATCAAAATATTTAGATAAAGAGAAATTGGATATCACATTGGAGAGAGGGAGTATGGATGAAGTGAATATTTTCAGATATTTTATAGTTGACTTGTCAGTGGATGGGTTTATGAAGGATGAGGTTAACCATAGAATTGATGAATGAAAAAAGGTGAGTGGTGCGTTGAGGTATCTGTGGAGACAAAAAATGTTATCCATGGAGGCAAAGAAGGGAATGTATGAAAATATAGTGGTACCAACAATCTTATATGGGTGTGAAGCAAACAAGATGTCACTGCCATTTCTGAGAGGGCTGGGCCCCTTAGTTCTGAAAAGGGCTGAAGGGGGCCGATACCACCTCCTGGAAAAAATTTTCTCCACACTGGGGGGTGGCGGAAGTTTGCCGTAGGTGAACTATTCACTTAACATTAATTTGATTTTCTCACTCGCTACCACTGCTGATTGTCTTTTCTGAACAGCTTTACTCTGTGGGGTTTCTGGAGAATCACTAATTTTGGTTTGGTTTTTTCAACACTGTGTAATTCTAATGGAAATAATTTATCTATTGTCCACTTATTCACTACACCTTTGTTCAAAACATCAACTGTCCTGATGATTCCATTTGCATCAGGATATATGGTCACAATTTTTCCTAGAGGCCATTGGGACCTCGGACCATCATTATCAATAATCACTATGTCACCAGGTCTTAAGGACTTATAATTTTCTGGAACACCTTCTCCATATAAGTGTTCTCTCAATGAGGTGAGATAACCTTCTCTCCATATTTTCTACCAGCATTAAATCACTTTATTAAGGTGTTTGAATTTTCGTTTGAGTTGCTCAGGTTCGAAATAAGTAGGATCCTCTATGATTTATTTATCATCCATAGGTCACTGGTTCATATCCGGTTCGAAGGACCAACATTTAGGGATATGGCACAAGCTAAGTCTAAGATAAAGGTAATGTGTGGAATGTAGATAACACTTAGCTTGAATGACAGCTCTTGCATAGGCAGCTGTCCCTGCAGGCGATGTCTTGAAGCTGTCCTTCACTCCCTAAAGGCTGTGTGCAACAGTAAGATAAAGTGAGTATGAGAATTATTTACCCCAAGGGGGTGCTTTTCCAGTATTTAAGTGAATAATTAAATACTGACGTGGGACTTGTACTCACTTGTGTTGGGCTAAAAAGCACGAGTATCACCGAGTGTATAATAAATCTGCCCAGAACATACAGTTCCTAACTGTGCAGTCAACTGAACCACTCTGTATAAGCAGACTTACCTGGGTATGTGTATCGGACCACTAAGTATCACCCAGATAACTGCTGTCTTTATTGAAGAAGAAGTGTCTCTGAGGAATGTCACATGTCCTAGTCTGGAAATTTGTAGCATTCACAATGTGTCTATACATTCTTCAATATTTGTTTATTTGTTCATCTCACAATAATGTCATAAGAAGCTGTGCACACTTCTTTTACATTATTTATTTTGTGTAGATGGAGATTGTCAGTATGGTTGAGGACGCACTGTTCATTCCGTTGTTTAGGTCAATGCACACGCACATAACACGCTCCTCAGTCCATAGTTTATAGCAATCTAATCGTCCCTGCCCCACCTCAGCCGCCACTTCCCTCGGTGTCTCTGAACATAAAGGAAGTGCTGATCCAAGCAGATTTGCCTTCCTTGCCAAACTTCAACAAAAGCTATATAAGATGCTTGATTTCTTGATGTCTGGGCTTAGACAACAACTGTGTATGTTATCTTTAACATATACTAAAGTGGGTGTAGGATTTTCTTAATTTTTCTGCTGTCGTAAGAGATCTATTGTCTCTCATTAACCCACCCTAGTTGCAACAGTGGTCAGCCGTGACGTATCTTACAAGACGCCACTGTCCTTTCCGAAAGGGTTGGACCCCTTAGTTCTGAAAAGGGCTGAAGGGGGTCGATACCCCCCTCCTGGAGAAAAAAATTTCTCCACAGGCTTGGACTTATAGCAAGCGTGCGTGAGTGTGTTAGATAGGAGTGAATGGAGATGAATGGTTTTTGGGACCTGATGAGCTGTTGGAGTGTGAGTAGGGTAATATTTAGTGAAGGGATTCAAGGAAACCGGTTAGCCGGACTTGAGTCCTGGAAATGGGAAGTACAATGCCTGCACTTTAAAGGAGGGGTTTGGGATATTGGCAGTTTGGAGGGACTTGTGGGAGACGTCCGACTTGTTGAAATAATATATATATATATATATATATATATATATATATATATATATATATATATATATATATATATATATATATATATATATATATATATATATATATGCAAAAGATCACAATAAACAGGTGATATCAAAATATGCAAGACAACCACTATGAAAAATAGAGGAATTGCAAGCGCTTTCGTGACTACTCACATTATCAAGGAACTATGCTAATGTGAGTAATCACGAAAGCGCTTGGAATTCCTCTATTTTTTCACAGTGGTTGTCTAGCATATTTTGATATCACCTGTTTACTGTGATCTTTTTTTTTAATCATTAGCTTAGTCCACAGAGAACACGTATATTTTACATTAATCTAAGGATACTACAGATCAAGCGTCAGACTTTTTTTATTGAAAGGGGGGAAAGAGGATTCTAAGGGATTAAAATGTGTTATGATGGAGGGAGGAAGTACGTAGTGGAGTTGAGGCAGGGGAGTGGAAATGAAGAGGGGAAGAAGGTGGTGGGTGGTGCTAAGAGCATAGGTGGGGTGGTGAGTAAAGGCCTTAAATAATAATAATAATAATAATATCAACACCAACAACAATAATAATAATAATATCAATATCAACAGGAGTATTAACAGTAATAATAATAATAATAATAATAATAATAATAATAATAATAATAATAATAATAATAATATCAATAATATCAACAACAACAACAATAATAATAATAATAATAATAATAATAATAATAATATTAATAATAATAAAAATAATAATATTATTATTATTATTATATTTTTATTAAAAACAAAAAACAAAATCCTGAAAGCTTCAGTAGTAGCAATTAGTTTCTTGTGTGTAACAAACGCAGACATGATCACAAACACAATTAAAAATAAAGACATTATAAGCAAGTCATTACAGTTGCCTGATAATTAACTACAACTACTCCTGTGTAACTCGAAATGAGACAATTATTCTCAAAGTCCCTTAATAATTTTTAATTGCTTTGCGATTAAGGCTAAATTGGTAAATTAACCTTTATGGGTAATAATGAAATAGTGATTTTGATGGTGTGGGGTTAACGTCAGCCTGGGGGATGGCAAGTTTTATGTGATGGTTACATGTTATGTAATGGAAGTAATGTTTTGAGATAATTGGTTATGTGATTGTTAAACGTGATGGTTGTATGTTATGTGATGGATGTATGTTATGTGATGGTTGTATGTTATGTGATGGTTGTATGTTATGTGATGGTTGTATGTTATGTTATGGTTGTATGTTATGTTATGGTTGTATGTTATGTGATGGTTGTATGTTATGTGATGGTTGTATGTTATGTGATGGTTGTATAAGTGATGGTTGTATGTTATGTGATTGTTCTATGTTATGTGATTGTTCTATGTTATGTGATTGTTCTATGTTATGTGATGGTTGTATGCCATGTGATAGTTAAATGGTATGTGATAATTAACTGTTATGTTATCATTTAACGTTATGTGAGAGGTAAATGCTATGGTGTACTTCAATATTATATAACGCATAGACGTTGTGTGATGGGAAGATGGTATAGATTTTATGAGACAGCTAAAGGTTATGCGATAGTGAGTAGTTTGATGTGAGAGACAACATGAGGCAAGTTACATTTGTCAACAGAAGTTAGTTGCCAGCCTTTAGGTTCACGAGAACTCATTTTCAACCTCTCCAAAATTTCACAATGAAAGTATTGTTACGCTCCGTTAATTGAGACGATAAACTACAAAAAAAAAATACATTGAAGGGGTCTGCGGCCCACTGATTGGGAACCAATAACTCAAAGAAATGACATCATAATAGAATAACAGTAGGGTCTCTCACAGCTCAACACTGCATAGGTATGATCTAATGCATCACTGCCACGACAACAGAACGATAGGCTGAATGGTCTTCTGTTTTGTCCTTGCTTTTTCCATAGCATTTACATTTACGCCTATAAGACGAAAAGCACAACGTAGATTTGTCCTCCTCCCAAACTCCAGCTAGTGAGAGGTGCCAGTGATTTCAGCACCAGCTTCAAAGAGCTCGCAGAAAGGAAGTCTAATAACACTACGGACACCAAGGCAGGAGTGTACGTCCTCCCATGAGAATCTTGTTACAAGATCCCTGTGAGGGGAAGCTGTGAGTGACCTGGACACGAGCCTCAATGAACATGAATACGCATATAAGACACAATGGGGGGAGAGTTATGGTATATTATTGCTTAAGATGTTTCGTCCACCAGGGAGTTTATCAAATTATGAAGAGAATAAGTTCTTACTGAACGAAACGTCGCCATGAATAAAATGCCACAACTTGCATATTGTGTCTAGGTTACAGACTGTCAGTATATACCAATGTATTACCATGAATATGCATACAGCTCTGACAACAATAATAATGCATGTCATACATAGAGACACTGGGGAGCATATTGTGATGTAAGATGAGGCTAAATTCATCGTAATGGAGAATGAGGTATTAAGCGCCGTTGTCTTAGCAACACAGTAGCGCTGAGCTCCAGGACCTTCAGTGTTCTACTAGTGTTGGCTGGAGCTCCAGGACCTTCAGTGTTCTACTAGTGTTGGCTGGCTAAGTTAATCTTACAAGACTCTGCTGGTGTGTAATCTGACATAGTACACCTAACCTCATTACATCTGACTTTCCGACTGTACATTATGTACTTTTTTGTACGCTTGGATTGGATTCAGGAGGCCTAATGAAGAGCGAAACGTCTCATATAAAGGTTCGGAATTCCTTCAACGTATGACTTCTTTATGCATATTCACATATGAGCTGATAAGGTTCTGTGCGGCGAAATGTTCTTGATATAAAGACGTTTCTGCGTGCAGTTCGGTGTGTCGTCCAATGTTTACCAGTATGGCATATTACTTCACACATTCAAGTACTGAAGTTCACCTCTCACCTTTGCAACCTCTCACCTTTGCAACCACTTCCACACTCCCTCACATGCGGCGTGTTATTCAGAACTTTGTCTCATTCAGCGAACTTTGTCTCATAGAAGTAAGCCCCATTTTGAAGGCCTCTATGTAAATATTGGAGAGAGACTAGGAGAGGATCGATCACTGGGAAGACGTCGTTTATTTTTTTCTCTAAAATTCAGGTACTTCAGTAAACAGAAACCATTCACTGGTAAACTTGTTGATTCAGCCCCGAGGTTTGTCTTCTATACAACGTAACTTTAAAATACCACGACTACTACTAATAATAATAATTATAGTAGTAATAATAATAACAGAAATTGCAATAATAATAATAGAAATATCAATAATAATAATTCCAAATCTTAGTTTTGAATCCTTACTACATGTAACTCAGTGGAGTACACACCGCATTCTATTTTGAGTACAAATTTTAGTGTAAATATAATATTCAGATATGAGAAGTTATGCTAGCAAATGTATGTTGATAGTGTCGATCCAACTTTCACTCAGCAATAATTCCTTTCTTTTTTAAGCATAAACTTAGTACATTTGCATAAAACACATTTAGTCGAGCCACCGACCGGCTGTGACAAGCACCAGCTGGTGCTGTCACTTGAAATTTCTGACAATGCTTGTGGATATTTCACAGTGAAACACCGATGATCCATGAAGTGACTTTCTGTCTCCTCTCTCTTTCACGTCTCCAACCCCTCATTCAGTCTACCTACGTCTCCCTCTGATTCTCCTTCCATTTGTCTTCCCTCATTCTCCTTTCCTTCGCCTCTCTCGTTCACTCTTCCAAATGTTATATTTTTTCAATGGTTCTTAAAGCTCTCTGCTGTCAGGTGGCAAGCAGAACCCCTATCACAGTTACAACGATCCCAAGCGCCAATGATTACCAACTGGTAATAAATTTTGCAAATAATTTTAAGTATCAGTGCCATAACTTCTTTTAACTTGATAAATGATTTTTCTTGTAATTCACGAGTGTTTTTATGAGCCGCACGCACACCTACACACACTAACACACACACACACAAACACACACACACACACACACACACACACACACACACACACACATATATATATATATATATATATATATATATATATATATATATATATATATATATATGCAAGAAAACCACTATGAAAAAATAGAAGAATTCCAAGCGCTTTCGTGACTACTCACATTATCAAGGAACTATAACAGGAAACATGACAAGAAGGGCTTATATAAGGGGCGAGACTACACCTCACAGTCACATCACACTAACAAAGACTACACCTCACAGTAGCGTAACAACACACGACTCTGTGAAGAGGAACATAAGAAAGGACCTGAAACTCTTCCCAAGAATTAAGATTAGTCCAATTTATCATTAAATTCTTCCCAAATTTTATTAATTATAAATGAATCCAATTTATATAAACCAACAGAAATATTCATATTATTTTCAAAACTGCTTTTAATGAAACATGATTCTATTATATTTCTCTCAACTATGGACTTGCTTGATACAACCTTCTCAGCATTTTGAAAATCAATTGGATGGTTAAAGTCTCTCACATGAATAAATAGAGCATTAGAATCTTGTCCAGTTCTAATGCTATATTTATGTTGTTTTAATCTTAGTTCAAGACTTTTACCAGTTTGACCATAATAAACTTTATCGCATATTTTACAGGGAATCTTATAGACACATCCGTCAGCATTTTGGGGGGAATTTTTTATCAAAAGTCTTTTTACTGTATCAAGATTTTTAAATACAACTTTGATATTAAAATTCTTAAGAAAGGAAGGCATATCAACCAAGTTTTCATGGTAAGGGAGAACCAACATATTTTTGGTTGAATAAGGTTGGTTGTCCCTTTTTGGATTGTAAAAAGTATTCCTAGCTATTTTAAAAGATTTATCAATTATGTTTCTTGGGTATTTGTTAGTGTGATGTGACTGTGAGGTGTAGTCTCGCCCCTTATATAAGCCCTTCTTGTCATGTTTCCTGTTATAGTTCCTTGATAATGTGAGTAGTCACGAAAGCGCTTGGAATTCTTCTATTTTTTCATAGTGGTTTTCTTGCATATTTTGATATCACCTGTTTACTGTGATCTTTTTGCATATATATATATATATATATATATATATATATATATATATATATATATATATATATATATATATATATATATATATATATACAGTCAACACAAAGGTGTGCTGAAGGCTCTAACCTCTGTCAGAAATTGCGAACATACTGTAAAAAGTTATCCAATAACTTAATTAAGCTTTACACTAAAAGAAATGTTTTCCTTGTAAAAGATTCTTCAACCTGTGACATTTTTTCACCTTAGTCAACAATGCAACATTTTATCCAACCTTTTTCGGTCAAGACATGCAACATCCTTGCAAATGCAACATTGATTGTGAAAGGATTACTACACCAGAGAAATGATTGATAAAAACCGGTTGAAAAGGTGTACCACAGTGTTAATCTCGTGCTTTAGTATCTAACTGGAGAGAGGATCAAATAGCACTCCACTAACCACATGCATATGGAAGTGAAACCTCCAAGCTCGCCTCTTTGTGAATCTCTGCTCGTGGAGGGCTTCAAGGTCCTGCCAGTGAACTGCCCACACCCGGGATGCGAGGAGTGCAAATGAGGGTGATAGAGGCGGCGATTGCTGGTAGCAATGGTGATAATGGTAGTGGTGGTGATATTACGCTTCTCAATATGATAGTAAAATTGCGGTAACACCGTCATTGCGCTGGCTACACTATTCTGTGTGATAGTCACATTGTGGGAATAACAAATTTACATGTCGTATTCCATCACTAGTGAGTTTTTTACGTGAAGTGCACGTGAAAGATATATAGGCAATGATTAGCGGAGGGAGAATCGAGTCTCCACTACTTCCTGTGCTGAATGGGCTGAACCCGTGTGGGTGCGTGGGTTCAACGCTTCATGACGTGAGGTACGGAAATGTGTCAGACTGAGCCCGGAGACTTAGAGAGATTAGAACATAGATAGAGTCGGTGCTTAGAGAAATGAGAAGTAAAGAAGGGAGAAAAGCCAGTAGAGAGAGAGAGAAAGTGAAAGAGACAGAGAGTTACTCCAATATTTATTAGTAAAATAATAATCATTATAATAATAAAAATATTAATACCAACACAGAAACATATAATTCTCTGAGTAGATAAATTAGACACATGTACAACACTTGGGTATCTGTAATGAGGAAACGTTTTGCCACACAGTGGCTTCATCAGTCCATACAAAGGAGAATAGTGAAGAACAGGAGGAGTTTGAGGTAATCAGTCCCTCAGCCTTGAGTCGATGTAATCAGTCCATCACTCTTGTAGATGGACTGATTACCTCAAACTCCTCCTGTTCTTCACCATTCTCCTTTGTATGGACTGATGAAGCCACTGTGTGGCGAAACGTTTCCTCATTACAGATACCCAAGTGTTACATATGTGTCTATTTTATCAACTTGTCGGTTCTCTGAACCATTCATCTACATTCTTTTAGTAGCCTTCAAGCCTTATTTAGGAACATATCCCATGGAATTAGACTCACTCTGTTTTATGGCAGTAATTCTCAGTAATTCTAAATAAATTAGTGTGCTAATTCTCCCTCAATTCATCTCCCGATGGGGCTTAAAAGCGACTTTATTGTCCCAATTCTGAGTAATTAGATTTGGTGATTCGTGTGTGTGAATTCTGGATTTAGTGTAGGGTAGCTAGCAGAGTCTGTGGATAAGATTTTTTTATTTGGGTGGAAGACAAATGACAGTACAATTTTTTTTTTAACCAGAGTTACATAGAGAAATGTATGTATTAGAAGTAGGTGGTAATAAATGTTTGAATGATCTCTCTCTCTCTCTCTCTCTCTCTCTCTCTCTCTCTCTCTCTCTCTCTCTCTCTCCTCTCTCTCTCTCTCTCTCTCTCTCTCTCACTCTCTCTCTCTCTCTCTCTCTCTCTCTCACACACACACACACACACACAAACAAGGGGACACAACTGAAAGCTGAAGACTCAGATGAGTCAAAGGGATGTTAGGAAGCATTTCTTCAGCCACAGAGTAGTCAGGAAGTGGAATAGTCTAAAGAAAGATATAGTGGAGGCAGGAACCATACATAGTTTTAAGACAAGGTATGATAAAGCTCATGAAGCAGGGAGAGAAGAGACCCAGTAGCGGACAGCGAAGAGGCGGGGCCAGAAGCTGAGTCTCGACCCTGCAACCACAATTAAGTGAGTACATACAAACACACTCTAGGTTGCCTCGCAAGTTAATAGTGTTTAAATCTTGTCGATTTCACTAGGGTCATTAAGACACACTTGTCCTCTTTCCTGACTCTATATATATATATATATATATATATATATATATATATATATATATATATATATATATATATATATATATATATATATATATATACACGTTAGAATCTGGGGCGAACATTAGGATGGATTATGTACGTTTAGGAACATAGTACTGAGTTCATACGTCCTCGAATGGACACCAAGAGGCGGTAGTGCGTATGAAAGCACTCAAACGGACGCTGAGGGGTGCTAATACGTATAAAAGTACTAGAACGGACGTTTTACACCCAGGGAAACGTTGTCATGCAATGTTTCCCTCCATGTAGAACGTTGCCATGCAGACGTTGCCGTGCAACAGAGAGGACCTTGAGCCGAGGATGTTAGGTGAGGTTAAGGTTATATTGTGTGTGTGAGAGAGGGATTAGAATTTTAATGTTTCTTGGGGGTTGGATGGGACATCCTTCACGTAGGACTTGACTGTAGCTTTGGGGCGTGGTTAAGGTTAGTAACTGAGGTAATCTGAGTTGTTTTGGGGTTGAGTTGAGGTGGGGGTTTCACTGGGGTTGGGGGTAAGGATACGGGTATAGTGAACGGTTTAGCTTAAAGTGCTTTTCATATGGGTTGATGTTGAATTTAGCAAGTGTTGGGGTAAAGCTTAGAATGAGGTATTATACTTTCTTATACATTTACTCTTACATATGTAAACATTGCACTTATTTTTACCCATATTTCAATGCATGGGGGTGATATTCATTAGGCAATGTTTAGGTATTGTTTAGCTGATGTTTGGGGTGGGGTTGAGGTGGGAATGGTAATTTTTAGGGGTTGTATGACGTGGTTGCGAGGTAGGGCCGGGAGGAGGGGGTGCAGGAGCGGCCTGTACACACTCACAGAGTCAGGGCTGAACCCATTCCCAGTTGCTCCTCGCTATCTGACGGTGGAGCACGGCCCCTCAACTCTCTCACTCTCTCCTAGCCCGACCTCTCTCTCTCCTAGACCGGCCTCTCTCCTAGCCTGGTCTCAGACCCTCCTTCCCCATACTCCCTCACACACACATACACCTGGACGGTCTCTATCGCGGAGGTTATTCTCCTTTCTGTGCTTCAGTAGTGAAGGAAAACAAGAAGGAAAGAAGGATAGTTGTGAAGGAGAGCCAGGGATGGCTCCTGCTAGTGTGATTGAACGAGGTTGGAGACCTATCCTCCTCCTAGTCGTCTGCTTTTTCGGGATAGGTAAGTAGTGTTCTCAATTGCTTCTTCAATCGATTATTGTCTCAACAGAATGAGTAAATTGGCGTAAATTTATAAACGTTAAAAGAAAATCCAGAGATAGCGAATTATCCATGAGGATTTAAGCCAGCAGGAAAGTATTCAAGCTAGAGGGATGGAATCCAAGCCACTAGAGGTAACAACAAGCCAGTCGATTAGCATTAAATCCATTGAGTGGAATTCAGACCATTGGGCTTCCACGCCACACGGATAGTTACCCAGCCATTAGGATAGTCATCACGGAAACGGGATACTTCACACACCACTGGAATAGTTCTCACGATACTGGAATAGTCCTACGGTACTTGGAAAGCTTTCTCAATACCGATATAGTTTCGCGCCACACGGATAGTTTCCATGATCCTGGGATAGATTCTACGCCACCGGGATTGTTCCCAAGACACTGTGGTAGCTTCACGCCAATGACTTCACACACCAGTAAAATAGTTCCCATGATACCGGACTAATTCCCACCCAGCTCGAAAAGTTCCCACGATACCTGGAGAGTTCCCACGCTGAAAGAAATCGACCCACACCTCACAGCTAGTTGAAATTCAGTCGAAGTTCGGCAGATTAACCTCGTTAAAATTAACCGAACTTACGACTTAAAGAAGTTAAATGTAATCTGAAGGAAACCTCATTGGTAGAACCCTCGTAGAGTAATTACATCACCTGGCATGATTAATGTTAATACGAGCGATGCCTTGCCTCGTGAGCATTACCGGCGGCCTACCAACCAACTCATTACAATTACGATTTAATTAATGTAATGGGTTATTAACTCTGGCGTTGTGTTGTTGTTGTTGATGATTGTGCCTTTGTGTTGCTGTAGCGATGTATCTGTTGCTTTTGGCAGTCTTGCAATTTATTTTTTATCTCTGTCTTTCTCTCTCTCTCTCTCTCTCTCTCTCTCTCTCTCTCTCTCTCTCTCTCTCTCTCTCTCCTGCATATACATTCCTCTCTTTTTTATGTTTACATAAGGGTTTTAATAGATATAGGTTATTATTATGGCAAGAAATATTAGATTTTAACTCTCTCTCTCTCTCTCTCTCTCTCTCTCTCTCTCTCTCTCTCTTAATAATTCTTAGTAAATATGTAGGCAACGGGGGTGAAGGTGGAGCACTGTGTGAGCCAGCCAGAGGTTTTCTTCACTCACCTCATTTGCTTTCTTGAATGATTGGTGTTCTCTCTTTTCTGGGGGGGGGGAGATATATTTTAAATTTTAATTGGAGTAGGAATAAACGATCGCCTCTGTGTGTGTGTGTGTGTGTGTGTGTGTGTGTGTAGACATTCTTTGTATTCTTGTTGTGGTCTGCTGAGTGTAGGTCGGGAAAGGTCATTGGTCGTTGCTACAGTCAGCAGTTATTGGGTCATCGGCTACACTCCCTTCTCCTGCCTTGCTACTTTCCCCCACTACAGTACCTACACGAGCACACCCCCACTACAGTACCTACACGAGCACACCCAACTACAGTACCTGCACGAACACCCCCCCACTACAGTACACGAGCACACTCCCACTACAATACCTACACGAACACACCTACTATAGTACCTACACGAGCACACCCCCACTACTGTACTTACACGAACAACCCCACTACAGTATCTACACGAGCACACTCCCACTACAGTACCTACACGAGCACACCCCCACTACAGTACTTACACGAACACCCCCACTACAGTACCTACACGAGCACACCCCCACTACAGTACCTACACGAGCACACTCCCACTACAGTACCTACACGAGCACACTCCACTACAGTACCTACACGAGCACCTCCACTACAGTACCTACACGAGCACACTCCACTATGTACCTACACGAGCACACTCCACTACAGTACCTACACGAGCACACCCCCACTACAGTACCTACACGAGCACATTCCACTACAGTACCTACACGAGCACACCCCACTACAGTACCTACACGAGCACACTCCACTACAGTACCTACACGAGCACACCCCACTACAGTACCTACACGAGCACACCCCCACTACAGTACTTACACGAGCACACCCCCACTACAGTACCTACACGAGCACACTCCCACTACAGTACCTACACGAGCACACTCCCACTACAGTACCTACACGAGCACACTCCCACTACAGTACCTACACGAGCACACCCCACTACAGTACCTACACGAGCACACCCCCACTACAGTACCTACACGAGCACACTCCCACTACAGTACCTACACGAGCACACCCCACTACAGTACCTACACGAGCACACTCCCACTACAGTACCTCACGAGCACACCCCCACTACAGTACCTACACGAGCACACTCCCACTACAGTACCTACACGAGCACACTCCCAGTACAGTACCTACACGAGCACACTCCCACTACAGTACCTACACGAGCACACTCCCACTACAGTACCTACACGAGCACACTCCCACTACAGTACCTACACGAGCACACTCCCACTACAGTACCTACACGAGCACACTCCCACTACAGCACCTACACGAGCACACTCCCACTACAGTACCTACACGAGCACACTCCCACTACAGCACCTACACGAGCACACTCCCACTACAGCTCCTACAAGAGGCATCTTAAAACAGATATCTATTTCATAGTTTTATCTGTCGAGTAAATTGCATACCAGAAATTAAGAATGTTTGAATCCTTAATATGGGGATTAAGGTAAGTATGTATATATATATATATATATATATATATATATATATATATATATATATATATATATATATATATATATATATATATATATATATATATAAACTAACATAGATGGTTCATGAGTGTTGTCAGTATTCTCACCTATAACAAGGCACGAAAGGATAAGCTAATGAGCAGTTCGGGGCAGTTTCAGGAATTCTTGACTTCTAATTGGTCCGACACGCAATTCTAAGTTACTGATTGGGCCAGATGGAGCGTGGAAGGGAAGTCCGGGAGAGAGTAGATCTAAAACATTTGACACTCAATCATGTATTCTCGACTTAATTCCTAGAGTTTTACCATAGGTGCAGCGTATTGTGTCAGTTTGAAAGTGATTACCGCGGGTGTGATGGATGCTGGCGTCGTCTCTGTATTGTGTCAGTTTGACGGTGATTACCGCGGGTGTGATAGACGCTGGCGCCATCTCTGTATTGTGTCAGTTTGAAGGTGATTACCCCGGGTGTGATGGACGCTGGCGTCGTCTCTGTATTGTGTCAGTTTGAAGGTGATTACCCCGGGGGGCGTGACATTTCAGTGGATGTCGAAACTTGTGTAGAACTTAGGAAAGAAAGACGTATATTTAAATATATACGCTACAAGGCGCGTGCTATGAACCATAATGTGTAACACATGTGTTGTGAAACATGTTAAGCAACTCACTGTAGAAAAATGTGAGTTTAAATCATACGTTAGAAGACGTACGTTCACAGCAATCACTAGATAACCTACGTTGAAATCCTACATTGCTGAATATACTTTTGAAAACATACGTTAATGACGTAGGTGTATGAAAGTGCGTATGAACGTTTGTAAGTATATACACCGAGTGCAAAGGCTTGGTGCCTGAATAAAGTTTTAGTACCCGTAGCTGCTGACATCGCTGCTGACATCGCTGCCTGGGAGTGAAGGTAAGGAAGTTTTCACTGTCTTGAGTGTACGTCAGCAGATCCTCTTCCAAGGCAAGGTTATTTCACCTTTACCCGAAGACCTTCCCTTGTATGACCTTGACTCTTCGGGGGGTGTTTTATAGGGTGTATTGTACAGTTTGTGTGCGCGCCATGTGTGGCGTGCGTCATGTGTGGCGTGCGTCATGTGTGTCGTGCGTCATGTGTGTCGTGCGTCATGTGTGGCGTGCGTCATGTGTGTCGTGCGTCATGTGTGTCGTGCGTCATGTGTGTCGTGCGTCATGTGTGTCGTGCGTCATGTGTGTCGTGCGTCATGTGTGTCGTGCGTCATGTGTGGCGTGCGTCATGTGTGGCGTGCGTCATGTGTGGCGTGCGTCATGTGTGGCGTGCGTCATGTGTGGCGTGCGTCATGTGTGGCGTGCGTCATGTGTGGCGTGCGTCATGGTGGCGTGCGTCATGTGTGGCGTGCGTCATGTGTGGCGTGCGTCATGTGTGGCGTGCGTCATGTGTGGCGTGCGTCATGTGTGGCGTGCGTCATGTGTGGCGTGCGTCATGTGTGGCGTGCGTCATGTGTGGCGTGCGTCATGTGTGGCGTGCGTCATGTGTGGCGTGCGTCATGTGTGGCGTGCGTCATGTGTGGCGTGCGTCATGTGTGGCGTGCGTCATGTGTGGCGTGCGTCATGTGTTGCATGCGTCATGAGTGGGAGTATTAAGTGTTTCTCGCCTTTTTCAACTGTGATTGCAGGGTTCGATTGCTACTGTGTTCGATCTTGTGCCTTCGTGAGCCCTATCCTACCTATTAAAGTTATGTATCGATTCTGCGTCACAATGCGGTGTCCAGGGCATTTGATTCCTGATGACTCTGAGGCTAAACCAAAAGTTCCTGACATCCCTGTGACTCTCCTGTGCTATTGAACCTCCAGCTGTGTCCTCCAGCCTCCCACTGTCCACTCGGTCACTTCCTCTGTGTATTATGTTAGTCGTTATCATGTCTTTTTTAGGTCTTTTTGTCTTCTATATTCGTAACTTATACCTTTTAGCTTTGGGATTAATCTCGTTGCAAACCTCTACACTTTTTCTAGTTTCGTGACAGGCATGATGGGTTCAGTGTTGGTGATACATACCCAAGATGGGCCTTATATATTCTGGCTTCATTATCGTCGCATAATTCTTTACCGATATTTCTAATCTTGGATTTGCCAGTTGAAGAGATTATGCAGTTGGTGTGCGCCTGAGGTGATACTCTCGGTACTGTGCTCACCCCTAGATCTTCTCCTTGAGTGAGATTTTCAGCTTTTATTCCTCGTGTGTATGTATGTGTGTATGTGTGTATGTATGTGTGTATGTATGTGTGTATGTATGTGTGTATGTGTATGTATGTGTGTATGTATGTGTGTATGTATGTGTGTATGTATGTGTGTATGTATGTGTGTATGTATGTGTGTATGTATGTGTATGTATGTGTGTATGTATGTGTGTATGTATGTGTATGTATGTGTGTATGTATGTATGTGTGTATGTATGTGTGTATGTATGTGTGTGTGTGTATGTGTGTGTATGTATGTGTGTATGTGTGTATGTGTGTGTATGTATGTGTGTATGTGTGTATGTATGTGTGTATGTATGTGTGTATGTATGTGTGTATGTATGTGTGTATGTATGTGTGTATGTGTGTATGTATGTGTATATGTATGTATGTGTGTATGTATGTGTGTATGTATGTGTGTGTGTATGTATGTGTGTATGTATATATGTGTGTATGTGTGTGTGTGTATGTGTATGTATGTGTGTATATGTGTATGTATGTGTATGTGTGTATGTGTGTATATATGTGTATATATGTATATATATATGTATATATATATGTATATATATATATATATATGTATTATATATATTATATATATATTATATATATATTATATATTTATTTATATATATATATATATATATATATATATAAATAAAGTAGAAATGTGTGTGTGTGTGTTGGCCTGGGGCTGGTCAGAGCAGAAGGCAACCTCTGGTCCGAGACCAACACTTGGAATATAAATTAGATTCAATTAGTCTCTGGATCAATAATCACAAGTTTTCTTTAAGAAAAATCCAAGGTAACTGCCGCTTGGCCTTGCAACATAATGAGTCTAACATTTTTTTTTACTCTGTCCCTTCCATTAAAAAAGATATTTGTTTTAATGTTCATTCGTTCAAGGAATTCACGGTAATGTTATCTGTGGACTGCTCTGATATTTTTTATTTACGTACTTGCGCTAGCTGGGGGTTCGAATCACGGCTCCTGGCTCCACTTTCTATCCTGCAGATTTACTGGTGGTGATGGTCCCTTGGGTCACGCGTGAAGCTGCGTATGCAGTGTGCTTCTACATTATTCTTATGTTCTACTTTTTCTTCTAAATTTAAATGATGAAATATTTCTCTCTCTCTCTCTCTCTCTCTCTCTCTCTCTCTCTCTCTCTTTCTCTCTCCGCACATGTATTTGCGCGTGTGTATGTATGTATGTATGCACTTTGCAATCTCTCTAACAGCTAATACACCCACCATCTCCCTCACATTCACCCTGTCTACCTCCCTCTTTTTCTGTCTCCCTCACACTCCTGTCTCTCTCACCCCGTCTACCACCCTCACTGTCCTTCAGTCTGTGGATGCAAATGAACCAATAACAAAAGAGAAGAACAGCGTGGAGGAGTATTGGTCCTTGCTATCATGTATAATAGTCGTCTCATGAATAAAATACCTAGCATTTACACAAAGGGAGAAGAGGAGGAGCAAGAAGATGAGAGGAAGAGGACAATGAAAGGGAGGAAGAGATTGATGAAAGCGAGGAAGTAGAGGGTGAAAATAAGAGGCTGATGAACGAATGAAAGAGGTTGATGAAGGGGAGAGATATGGTAAAAGGGGGGGATCAGGAATTAGGAAAAACGAGAAGTACAAGAATTTGAATCAGAAAGATAAGAGAGGAAGTAGAAGAAAGAATAATTAAGAATAGACAGAAGCAAACCTGTGTAATCGAACGTTGTCTATAATCTATCCTCTATAACACAAGGTGTTGCATTTCCAATGAATAGTATAGAAGATAAACAAGATAGTAGAGGCGATAGGCATGATAGTACAGAAATATATGCAATTTTGATGTTAATTGATCAGAATAGTAACAAAAAGAAACATTGCCCATGGAGTTTTTACTGGAGATACGTTTCGCTCTAGGTAGTCATCGTTTTGATAAGCTCTCCACGCAGCGACAAGTTTCACTCTAGATGAAACGTTTCGCTCTGTAAACAGTTTTAGAAAATATTGGTAGAATTACCGACGATATATTAAGTAAAAGGCTTGACAAAGCTCCTGGAGAGCGAAACGTTCCCACAATAAAAATGTCACATTAGTTGCAATTGTGTTCTTTTACTTAACAGTTTAAGAAACGTCTACGATTTTGACAGGAGCCACACACAGCGTAGTGTTTCGCTCCTTATAGAGACTTGATAAAGCATTAAGACCTAAAGCTTACGTGAATCTTACATAGTTTACGTAGTGGGGTGGTCCCAATTAAGGCTTCTTCTGGAGCCTGTATCTGTTCCTCTCTGGTGCCACCAGTGCTATGTTAGGGTCCAGTGTCATCCCTGGCTCACCCAGCGATTGTGGGGGTATTTGTGTTCGACGCCTGTGTACTGAGGTTACTTTGTACCGTTGTGTTTACGCAAGAGGAGAGAGAGAGAGAGAGAGAGGAGAGAGAGAGAGAGAGAGAGAGACCGACCGACCGACCATGAAGAGGAAAAGGGAAAGAGAAAAAATAAAAATCAGTAAAAATTTAGACAAGGGTGAGGAGAGGGATGAAGAAAAGGCATGAATTAAAAACGTAAATAGAGAAAGAAAGGCGAGGGGTGGAAAAAATATGAAAAAGATGAGAGAAGAGGGGGGGGGGAAACTATAGAGGGAAAAAATAGAGGGGAGGGAGGGTAGAACATAGGAGGGGAGACTACCCATTTTTTGCAGACATATGATATGAAAACACCGTACTATCTGTCAGCTGCAGATATTTTTCTAATTCTTAAAAAAAAATTGTATATTCTTCCTGCTGTGAAACTGCAAGGGTGTGGAGAGGGTGGTGGGTGTAGGAGGGAGTTGAAACTGTTCACAGCTGCAAGGTCTTTCCAACAGCTGTATGGGGATTCGTTTGTGCAGCTTTTTGTTGTTTTTTTGGTAATCTTGAGCTGCTGTGATAGTCGCTGTTGGCTTGCTTGTGCAGCTGTGGCGGTTGTAGGTTAGATTATGCAGCTGTGGCAGTTTTTGTAGGTTACCTTGTACAGCTGTGGCAGTTGTTGTAAGTTACCTTACGCAACTGTGGCAGCTGTTGCAGGTTAGCTTGTGCAGCTGTTGCAGGCTAGCTTGTGAATCTGTGGCAGCTGTTGCAGGCTAGCTTGTGCAGCTGTGGCAGCTGCTGCATGTTATCTTGCTCAGTTTATCCACCGTGTCAACAGTGTACAAAAGACTGAGAACCTTTGAACCTTAATTAAGTTACATCAGGGCTGTGCCTGGACTTTGTTAAACCCCAGTTTGCGTTTTACCTGACTCGACAACCCTTATGTCCAGTAACGTTAGTGTGTGTATGTATATAATATATATATATATATATATATATATATATATATATATATATATATATATATATATATATATATATATATATATATATATATATATATATATATATATATATTATATATTTATTATTATTATTATTATTATTATTATTATTATTATTATTATTATTAAAGCAATCGTAATACCAGTTACAAACTGTCGACTGTACACACTGTACTTACCTTTGCTTTTGTAACTACTAATGTGGAATATGAAAAAGAAATCATGCACGCAGAGCAGATATGACAGGCAGCAAATGTAGAACGAACTGCTGGGAAAGAGGAAACGAAGAGGATGGGGGATAGGGAGAGACTGACAGGAATTACAACTGTTAATTGCATGGTGGAGGTTCTAGATTAACGACGAGCATGGGGAGAATATGGAACCTATTTGGGAGGAAATGGAGAAATGGACCTAAAAATCTTTGAGAATGTTGGTGAGTAGTGTTGATAGGGAGATGTAAATGAATAAGAACACGAGGCAAACATGATTGAGATCTAAACGAAATACCTGAGAGGAGAAGTTAAGAAAATGGAAATTGGGAAACGAAGGAAAAAGAGACATGGTGCAGGTTTAAAAAGAGGATGGAAGAGGTGCAGAGGTAAAGCCCAAGAGTGAGAGGAGGTCAATAAGGGAAGAAAATACACCAGATATTTTAACGAAAGACAGATACAATAAAACACTTAATACCGCCATCCTGAACACAGGAAACAAAGATCCCTTTTCTGACAGGAAGACCAACGAAGGAATTGAGATGTAAATCCTAATAATTGATGAATTAAAATAAGAAAGGTAAGATAACGAGAGAGAGAAGGGGAGAAGGTGGATGTTTTTTGACATCACAAATGGGTCAAAGGTGACAGAGCAGTTATTCTGCTGAAGAGTAATAATAATCATCATAATAAATGATGATAATTATGAAAACAGGACAACACGAGCATTACTCTGCAAATAAATAAAAAATAGATATATAATTCGCTTATTAATTCACACACACATTCCCAAAACTCCCACAAATACGTTTTTGTGCTCACTACAACATATTACCTTCTATTAAAACTGGGAGTCGACGTCCACGTTTCTAAGCATAAAACACCAATTTTAATTAAGAAATAATCACACGGCAGGCGGGAAAAAAAAATTATCGAACAGATTACGAGAAGCAAAACAGCGAGGCAGGTAGTGGAGCTCGGCTCTTAATTGAGAAATAACGAACTGCGATTTATGGGGCTTCGGTAAATTGCACGGTCAAGGAAACACTGTAACAGTAGCGTTGGATTTACTCTCTGGAGGAGGAGAGTACTGGAGGAGGAGGAGGAGGGTACAGGAGGAAAAGGGCGGAAGGGGAGAGTACTACGTTGCTGTTGTAAGGTATTTAGTGTTGTACCTCCTCAATTCTTGTATCAATCCTGATAATTTTCCATTCCAAAGGCGCTGTATAACCCCTACGCTTTTAAATCTTTCCCATGTATTAGCAGTAATATTAATAAGTATTATTTGCAATTATTATTGTTATAGTAATAGTAGTAGTAGTAACATTACTACTAATAATAATATCGTTGGAAGTTTTGGGACGTAAAAAGGTGTGTTATCGTAGAAGCACTACCGTGCTTCTACGATAACACACCTTGTAAGGTGTGTTTTGTAGTTATCGTAGAGATGTTGAAGTATCGCTAGGGGTAATAGAAAAATAGAAAGTATTTTTTGGATTACAGTGGACGTATCGTTAAGATCTGGAGAAAGATATGGTAGGCAAGTATTGTGTGAACATTGTTGAGATATGTGAGAGGTATTGTAGAGGGTATGATAAACATGCAATTGTAGGGACACGATAATGGTATTGTAATTGTTAGTTTAGATTGTCTAATCAAACTAAGGTATCGAAAAGATAGAACACAAAGAGTAATAGTCAACAGAATAAAGTCTGAGGCGGTTACGGTGAAAAGCTCTGTTCCACAAGGCACAGTACTTGCTCCCATCCTGTTCCTTATCCTTATAACGGACATAGACAGGGATATCAGCCACAGTGCCGTGTCTTCCTTTGCAGATGACACCCGAATCTGCATGACAGTGTCCACCATTGAAGACACTGCAAGACTCCAAGCAGACATCAACCAAATCTTTAAATGGGCTGCAGAAAACAATATGAAGTTCAATGATGAGAAATTTCAATTACTCCGATATGGAAAACGTGAGGAAATTAAAATCTCATCGGAGTATAAAACAAATTCCAACCACACAATAGAGCGAAAAACTAATGTCAAAGACCTGGGAGTGATCATAACAGAGGATCTCACCTTCAAGGACCATAACACTGTAGCAATCGCATCTGCCAGAAAAATGACAGGATGGATAATGAGAACCTTCAAAACCAGGGATGCCAAGTCCATGTTGACACTTTTCAGGTCGCTTGATCTATCTAGGCTGGAATATTGCTGCACACTAACAGCACCTTTCAAGGCAGGTGAAATTTCTGACCTAGAAAATGTACAGAGAACCTTCACGGCACGCATAACTGCAATAAACTACCTCAATTATTGGGAACGCTTGAAGTTCCTAAACCTGTACTCCCTGGAACGCAGGCGGGAGAGATACATTATTATATACACTTGGAAAATCCTAGAGGGATTAGTACCAAACTTGCACACGAGTGTCACTCCCTACGAAAGCAAAAGACTTGGCAGGCGATGTAACATCCCCCCAATGAAAAGCAGGGGTGCCACTAGCACGTTGAGAGACAACACAATAAGTGTCAGGGGCCCAAGACTGTTCAACTGCCTCCCAGCATACATAAGGGGGATTACCAATAGACCCCTGGCTGTCTTCAAGCAGGCACTGGACAGGCACCTAAAGTCGGTGCCTGACCAGCCAGGCTGTGGTTCGTACGTTGGACTGCGTGCGGCCAGCAGTAACAGCCTGGTTGATCAGGCTCTGATCCAACACGAGTCCTGGTCACAGACCGGGCCGCAGGGGCGTTGACCCCTGGAACTCTCTCCAGGTAGAGGTAGAGGAAAATACACCGTAGCTCGGTGAAACATTAGGTATATTTCCTTAAGACACCTGCTGCCCCTGTTCACCTAGCAGTAAGCAGGTACCAGGGTGTTAGCAGACTGGTGTGAGTCGCATCCTGGGGACAAAATTAACCTAAGTTACCCGTATTACTCTGCATAACCAGGGATTTTTGTACAGTATGTCATTGATGTATAAGTTGTACTTGTAGAAATAAAATATAATTTATTATTATATACCTCAGGGAAAATATGAACCTCAGGGAAAATATGAACCTCAGGGAAAATATGAAGGGAATAATGTAATGAAAATACACTTGGAGTGGGGGGGGTTTTGGAAATAAGCATAGGAAATAAGCAATGGGGAACAATAAGCGAAAGGAAAATCACGATAAAGATGCAATGGAACAAAAGAGCAACTGGGGGAAAAAATACGCATGGTATAGTTGTATATCCAGCTTTACTTAGGTAGGCACTTGGGAAATACACCAGCTGTGTTTTGGACTCGGTCTTACAAGGCCTGGTTTAACATACTGCCTGAGCAGTATGTTCCACCAGTGTATGTTGGGGAAGTATACCCCACATACTACCTAAACTTAGGGTATATATTGATTACACCGAGAGAAGACATAAATGTAGTTACACTGAAACTTTCTATTTGACGTTTCGCCCACACAGTGGCCTTTATCAAATAAGAAACAGTGCATATGTTTGGGCCTTTTCAGATAACGAACGTACGTACGTGGCTGCGATTGTGTCCGTAAAATATCTGTTCGTTTTCACATAGCGTTATATGCTCTACTGATTCGGTTTCAAAGATTCAACAATTATTTCACTTCGATGGAATGCACTAGTTGGATAATTAACGTATCGAAATTATAATTTTTTACGGCAGATTTCGATGTCATTTGAGAGAAACTGGAGACAGTACTGTATGAAATGTTGAGTGGGGAGGTTTAACCTGTGGGAGTGTAACCTGTGGGGGTCTAACATGGAGACAAGAATGGAATGAATTTCTCTCTTGTTCTGGTCCAGGCAAAGCACAGATCGCAAGGGGACTCAGAGCAGCGTTGAAAATATAGCACTCTTGTTAACACGAGCGGTTCAGAACCAAAATAACCCGGGCCGAATCCTGGGGCGAGAGTTATAGGGCAACTCCGAAGACGTTCTGCCCCTGTTACCTAGCATTCAATTAGGTACCTAGGAGTCACTTTTGAGGGGCTTGGGTTTTCCGGGGTTTTGGTAGAGAGTTTGACGTTTCATCCACTGAACGAAACATTTTGACATTAATTTGGAAACTGCGTCAGCACCATTTGGCAGCTAGACTACATTTTGAATTATTAGGCTTCCTGGGGTCACTATAACTACGTAAACATTCATATAAATTTGATTTTAATTAATAATTACTCTATTTTTTTTTCTTCAGCTCATGGCTCAAGCCAAACCAGTAGGGGTATTGTGTGCAGCTCCAGCTGGTGGCAGCTACCGCCTGGCGGAGACGAGACGGCGTACCATAAAACTTAAGACTCTTCCATAAAAAAGAATCGCCGACAGAGGCAATTGAAGGCCTGGCGAAGATAAGACTAGCACACCATGAATTCAAGACCAGGTCTTGCATGAGAGAGAGAGAGAGAGAGAGAGAGAGAGCCAGAGCCAGAGCCAGTGCCCTCACATTAAAAAAATGTTACTAAGAAGGTACAGATGAGGATCTGTTGTAAAAATGATGGCGTTACTACGGGAATCGGAGTGAAAATAAGACTTATTCCTTAGACACACATACTGTGGGATAAGCTTTAACGCTGCGATAGTTATAACGGAGCTGGAGCCTTCAAAAAATAGCTGGATCTGATATGAGAGTCACAGCTGAGCTTGAAAAAGAAATCCAATACTTGACTAACTTCGCGTTCATCTTGTGTAATATTTTCACACATGGTCTGTCACTAGCCCACGCAGCTATGGAGAAAGTAAAGAATTTGCTGGATCTCTCGTGTTTACAAAGCCTTCAGCTGAGGAGCTATGTCGCCGGTCTTTCTGTTGTGCATAATGTCAGGGTTTTCTATGTTCCTTGATTGACCCAACTTCGTGAGCAGATAGCTGTTATACTCCAAGACGGGAATCAATGTGATTCTTCACTGTAGTTGTACCATTTACTTACGAACATCAATCCATCAGTGATCATTTCACTCGTTGATGAAGAAGAAACATGTACAACACACTTATCTTTAATACTTATTCAGTCGAATTTAATGCTATATTTGCCTGTACTGAAGCTTTCTTCGTATACTAAATCCTTTGTTAATTTAAGATACCCAAGTGTCGTACATGAGGCTTATTGCTGACTCCAATTTAGGCCATGTTATACTAAGTATTAGATCTGTGAGAAATCAAACCAACTCATCAAAGGCAAAGCTCTGACCCTTAAAAGCTTCAGCTTCACATTGTACTCTTGAAAGTTTATTGGCATATTTTTACTGAGCTATTTACCTTTAGATCGTCCCTGCCTTCCTCTTATATACTGGCTCCCTTAACTTAGTTTGTTAGTGACTAGTTAATGTTCCGAGTTGGACCGAAACGTCGTCTTAAGTTTTTATCTACTGTATTCTTTTAGATCGATTCTAATAAATTTCTAGTAAAAGCGGACGAAGGAACTGCTTACTTAGCTCCAAATGAAATCAGTGTTGATAATGCAGTGATTAGAGTGACAAGAGCGAATTAGCTTTCCTAGGCAGAGATTTTATAGAAAAAGACACAAGTTTCGTTCTTTGCAGAGGTTTATGACTTGATAAAACTCGTCACATAAAATTTAAAACTTGTCTACAACCTGTCTTGCCTTCATTGTTGTTGGTAGTAATGTACTCCATCTTGAATGCAAAAATTTTTTAGGGCACCGAACCAGCAAACTGAGACATTATTTCACGTCAGAGATCTTCCATTTGTGTTGATGAAAGTTCTTTTCGCTTTCCATCTATTTATTTATCGCCTTGGAATAGTTTTGAAGAGTCTACCGGAAAGTGTCATTTCTTTTTATATTCATGGGGGAAGCACTAAAACCGTAAGGGCTTTAACTAAGGGAATGAGAGATAATCATGTTTGATCTAAAATAGGGAATCTTCAACTAGCACCAAAACACCTTTTATTTCGCTGTTCAGTTTTAATCACTGTGCTGATGACACTTAAGAATTAAATTTGATTTTCTTGGAAGAAAGTGTATATTTGAGCATTGCATTACTAGCAAGTGGGTAAGTCTTCAAGGTCAACATTGCTAGAAGTAGAGCTTTAGAGTCCCGCGATGTTTGCTAGCTAAACACTGGGCGTTATGCTAATGAATAAGTTAGAAGAGAGAGAGAGAGAGAGAGAGAGAGAGAGAGAAACATCAGCAAGACTACCTTCAAAATATTGTTCTGGGAATGTTGGTTAATTACACATTGTTCGTCCAACTTGTTCTTTCTGGAGCTCAGGAAAAGCACAGGATGAGACTTCCAGGAAGCAAACGCAATCCAGCGACAGAGGAAATATTACTACTTACGTTAACGAAATAAAGGTTTTATTAAAATTTAAAGAACATTATAATGCAAAGATTTTTTACCCTAGTTTCACTGTAGTATTATATATATATATATATATATATATATATATATATATATATATATATATATATATATATATATATATATATATATATAATTTAAATTTACTTTGGATAAAATAGATTTCGCTTCAGTGTTATTAAAAATTAATGAATAAGGGAAATAATAAGTGACTATTGTTAAGGCTTGATCTCCGTCTTCTTAAGCTAACTCTACTCACTACTTTCTCCTAAAAAAAAACAAATCATAAAACCCATACACAACGTGGATGCAGAGAATGATGAATTGACTGAAAAAAGGTCCTTTTTTTTAAATTATTAAAAAAGCTTCGGGAAAATGATAATGAAGCTGTTTTTAGGGGGAGAGATTCAAAGGCTTCAGAAGCTCTCGTGGGCAAATTGATGCTGGGAATATTGACAAAGAAGAATAAAGCGACGTAACGTGGACAAGAAAAGTGATAAGGATAGTCATTAGGGAGAAAAGGGAATTATGAAGTATTGAGAGGGAATGCCAGTATCAGAGGGCACCTGATTGGACAAGAAATGTGTAAATCATACACATTGATAAAGCTCACACATGGCGAAGCTTTGGATAAGTCGACACTTCAAAAGGCTCACTCGTGGCTTGGTTGATAATGTCCTCAGCTCACACACTCAGGGTGCGAGGATCGATGCCCGGCACAGGTGAAATGATCATGTTTCCTTATACCTGCTGTCCCTGTTCACCTAGCAGTAAGTAGGTACCTGGGTGTTAGTAGACTGTTGTGGGTCGCAATCTGGGGGACAAGATTAACAAAAGCTCACACTGATTAGGCTCACACTAAGCTCACATTGCTCACACTTCATGAGCTGCAGGGGAAGAAAATTATCCACACAACGTATTGCCAAGGGCAGTAAATTATGGTAATCATTATGTAAAGCATACGAAATAATGGTATGAAATACCCACAAGATGAGGTATTAGACGCGTGCAACACCTGGGTACCTTTATCTGAAGCACCATGATCTGCCAATGACTTTATCTGTTCAGTGCAGAAATATTCGTCAAATTGTGGAACGGGTGGGGCTGGAATCCATGATAATGGGTTCGACTTCAGATAGAGAAGAGAGATAGGGAGATAAGGGAGAAGAGAGATAAATGATAAAGATAAAGATAGAGATAATGAGAAAGAGACAGAAAGAGAGAGAGAGAGAGAGAGAGAAAAATGAAAGCTAGCCCCCAGTTCTGAGGACTCTATTACACCTGGGGTTGAGCCTCAGGTCCAAGGAGATTTATATTGGCCATCGAACGAGCTCGTAAAATCCGTCAGTGTTTGATACACTGTCGAAGCACCATTTTTTTCGCAATTCTGTCCCTTTCTCTTTACTGTGTATCTGTCTGTCAGTCGTTTTATCTAGCGTACCCTCGCATTGTACTGTTCAACTGTATATTGTAGCTCTCAATTTCCTCCCTTCTCTCCCTGATATATTTAGTCATTCCTGAGTTTTTTTCTCTCTTCTCTACCCCTCTCATCTACTCACTCGTAGGTTTCTCTCCTAAACGAAAGTCTCTAGACCCTTCTTCTGTCTGTCTCTAGCTTCCCCTTTCTTTCTCTCCCTCCTTCACTTTCCTCCTTCCCTCCCACCACACACACACACACACACACACACACACACACACACACACACACACACGCACGCACGCACACGCACACGCACACACACGCACCATTCCTCACCGTGGCTTCATTCATGCATACCTCTCAATGTGCCTCTCACCGATATCTCCCTCTCTCTCCCTCGGAGTTGGAACAAGTGAATCGTGCAGCAGGCAGGCACCAGGAAGCTAGGTATGTGAGGGCCACCTATTACACGCTGAGACCGGCGATTGATTCAATTCGTTGCATTAACTCTGGGTGTGTGCTGAATTGTAAATGACAAGCGGATGGAAGAGGCGGAGGGTTCTGAGCTACTTGATTCTCCGAGTTGTGAATGTCTTGCATAGAGAGAAGGACGCACATACAGAAAGACTAATTATATATATATATATAAATTTGTTAGAATTTAAAGCAAATTAAGTACTCAACTGCTGCACATCTTGAGGGACGACTGACGCAAATGAGAACAAAAACTGCTTGTACATACAAGTGAGACGCGTAAACTGCAGTTGATGTGAGTTCCTTGCAAGTCCAGGAGGTTCGCTGATAGTAATCTCTTGAGTTAAAAAAATTCCTCACCATGGATAATATTCATGGTTGGGCCGATGTTGATGAAATCTTATGATTAAATTGCATTATTAATGACTTTGCGTCGGCTATATTAAATTAAAGTCCAAGTGTAAAGCAAGTTGCACCTTAAAATTATAGATACACTGTCCCAATCTTCTGGGTAGCAAAAATTTCTCAAATGGTCGACGAGGAACATTTAGATTGATGTAGTCTGGGTCATAGTCTTCGGACGGATTCGTAGGAGTGGTTAAGTGTAGACGTGATTGATGATGAATCTTAGAGAGCGACGGTAGTCCTCAGCTACTGTCGAAAGTGATGAACAATTTTAGCTGAGATCTTATGATGAAACTCATTGTAAGTTTGTGTCAGTCGACCTGCAGATTCAGAATGTTGGTTGTCCTGTCTCGCTGTACAGTGTTGCTCTGGTTGGTTGGTTGATTGGTTGATGGGGCTTACAGCCAATCGATAATATGAGGTTTATTAAAGTTGTATGTCGCCTGTTCACCACCAGTCAGGATTAATTTAATCCCTTAAGTAGGGATTTAGATACACACTGCATATATACTCACTGTGTAGCCTGTGGTTCTGTGCTCTGTCTGGGTTTATATTCGCTAAAGTGAAGAATATTATGTCTTAATTTTAAAGAGGGTGGACCGGTAAGCCAGCGGAAGGCCTCTGTCCTATAACCCTCGTCAGGAAACACCTTTCCTGTTTCCTGACGAATCTAACTTAGCCTAACCCACTCGCCGAGGACGAATATTCATTTAAGTCTCAGCCAGCGAACTGTTTTCCTTGTAAAACATGTTTTACCCCTCAAGTGCTGTCCACAAAGCTGCCACGTGACCAGTGGTAGGATGACCTCTCAGGAAACTACTACAACTTCACACCAGGCTGATGTTAAAGGTCAAGTGAAAGGAAGAAAGGTTCTCTCAGATAAGTTTTGCTGTAAATAAGTCAGCGAGTGGTTACTCAGGATTAGAGCACCTCTTTTCACATCACCACGTCTACGGTTCTTTCCCCTGAGATGCTGAATTACATACCTGTGAAACACTGATACCTGATACAAGCAACGTGTCTTCCCTCTGCTAACTGTACTGTCAGAAGCAACTTGCATATTGCACTCGGAAACAGTGCAATATGCTTATGATAAACTGGAACAAAGGAATATTTACTTGCAAGTGCTCACTAAATTCCTTTATTTTTAATGCTAAAATGGATAAATTAAACAGTGAATATTAAAATGGTATAAATACCGACAGGTTGTTAGACAAGACATATGCAACAGTTAGGTATCTATTTCGAAACGTTTCGCCTACATAGTAGGCTTCTTCAGTCGAGTACCAACTTTTCTGTACTCGACTGAAGAAGCCTACTGTGTAGGCGAAACGTTTCGAAATAAAGATACCTAACTGTTGTATGTGTGTCTTACCTAACAAATTAAACACTGTCAGAGCCAGAGCATTTTTACTGATTTATCAATACACAAATAACCCACACCGAGGTGAATGAAACTTACTACGACGTTTTGATCCGCCGTTGAACATTAACTAGTCGTGTGACTAGTTATTGGTCCGAGTCTGATCGAAATGTCGTCATAAGTTTCTCCCTCCTATGAGCGGGTTATTTGTTTATTGTTGCAGTGACTGTAATGAGCCCTTATAGCCTTACTAACTTATCAATAATAACATCAGTAAAGATTCTTGTTAACTTTTTGGCATCGAATATCATTAAAGAAATAATTAATTACATTTTTTATATTATGACGAAGTCTTGAACCTATAAGGGTTACACACAACTGAGATAATGAAAGGTAATCAGGTTGGATCCGAGTAAAGGGAGGGCAGATCCAGTTCCTTGGATTAAGAGGCCTTCAGCAGCATCAAGTCAACCCCTTCGGAGGAGGCTGGGGGACCTACCGTTGACAGCTGGTTTTATTATCTTGGCAATTGTACCGGTTTATTTTGCACTGGGTGAGGGTTTTGTTATAAACCTCGGTTAAAGTTCTGAAGACACTACCCAAGTTTTTTTTAACACACACACACACACACACACACACACACACACACACACACACACACACACACACACACACACACACACACACACACAGAGAGAGAGCGCGCGCGCTTGCACCACATATTACAGTATACAGCGGGCGGCTATAACAGGCAGGGCAGTGAGGGCACCAGACCACATCGCATACTAATGTCATCGTTACACCCAGTGTATAATCTTACACACACACACACACACACACACACTCTCTCTCTCTCTCTCTCTCTCTCTCTCTCTCTCTCTCTCTCTCTCTCTCACTCTCTCTCTCTCTCTGCTTACGATGGAATACTTTTGTCAACTCGTACACAAAATGCATATAATACATATAATATCAATCATAATATGTTCGTTTTTGACCACAATTATAATACTCTGCCTTCCCATCCATTCTTCCACTAGTTAACACTCAGTATTCATCTGTTCCTTCCACCATCCCTATTCCACTCCTCTCCTGCTGCCTCCTCTACCAGCACTTAACCCACACAATAAGATTAAATAATTATCACTCACTTCCTCTTTCCCCCCCTTTCCATTAGACCCTCCATCCACAGCTCTTCTCTCCTCCATTCTTAAACTGATCTTTATTCCTCGTATCCCCGTTTTTCTCCTTTTCTAACACTTTTCATTCGTCGTTGTCTCTCTCTCTCTCTCTCTCTCTCTCTCTCTCTCTCTCTCTCTCTCTCTCTCACACACACACATATCATTTTATGTTCTCACTCTGTTACTAACAGAGTGGGGCAGTAACTCACCCACACTGTACTATTACACCTACCCACCCACACACATATATACACACACACACACACACACACACACACACACACTTCCACACACACACACATTTCCACACCCACGCACACATGTTGCTGTCAGCTATAATGGGTTTGGAATCTAATTATCACAAAGCCATTAGGTTGGAAGGCACTGTAGTGGGGCAGTTACTGCAAACTTGTGCGTCCCACTAATCATATATTTGAGCAAATAACCTAATTTTATCGTGTGCAATTTCAATTGTGAAAGTTGTGAAAAAGTCAAAATGTTGATTTCGTGTAATCACCTCTAACATAGAGAATTGTGAAAACATGATTACTTTGTCTTAATATACTAAGTATTAAGATACATGTAAAACACCTGGGTGTCGAAACACCTGGGTGTCTTTATAGTGGAGGTGATGCATATCATTACTGTATGAATATAGGGATATACGGAGAGTGATATATATATATATATATATATATATATATATATATATATATATATATATATATATATATATATATATATATATACTGTCATTCTGTTATGGCTGTGAACCGGAAGACTGTTCAGTGTTCTGCAATCTGGTACGATTGCAGTTAATTTTAGTCTTGTGCAACGTGAGATCACGACAACCTTTCTAGGAAGTGGATCTAAGTCTTGGCTCTGTGTAAAGCTTTATCAAGTCATAACCTGATATATCTTCTGTTTTTTTAAGGTAAGCTTAGCTTTCCCTTTCTTCAGGGCTCATTTCCCCTCACATTGTTTTGCAAATTGAAGATGAAACATATTTCAAAACAAGGGTTTACCAGGGTAAAACACTGGGGCGAAACTTTGTCTCAGTAAGAGCTTGTTTTGCTTGTTTCAGGTCTTACTGCTTGTTGGCTATTGGCCATTTTATCCTGTAAGCTTAGTGAAGTTTCACTTTTAGTGTTTCACTGAGTTCTCTTCCGGTGTTCCATAGAAAAGAAAAGGTCGTAATTATGATAGAGCTTTTTGAGAGTGTCTTTGTTAAGGTTCCTGAATGCCAATCGTAGATTTGACATTCTCCTGGCTAATAAAGAATTCTCCTAAGGCCTTTTTTTCGAGGTTACGTGTTCGTTTTTCTCCAGATTGTACTGTGTGTGTGTTTGTGTGTTTGGTTTGGGGAGCTATGAATAAAATATAGTAAAGCTCGCTGAAGCATGTTTGTTATTGCGAACTTTACGAGAAACACAACGGTGTGTGTTTATTTGGTGGTTGGAAAGAGTTTGTCAGATCATATTTCTCTCTCTCTCTCTCTCTCTCTCTCTCTCTCTCTCTCTCTCTCTCTCTCTCTCTCTCTCTCTCTCATTCACTCAACTTCAGCTTTCAGCTATACCTATAACATTTACATATATCCAAACAGAGACTTGTAAAATATTCCCATGATCACATGCACACCGGGATATATACCTTTTAAATGAATTCACGCTGGTCCTTTCCTATGCTATGATTTTTGTCCATCAAAACAAAGGACATATGTATTTCAGCACTTCAGACGCAAATATCTGTTATCAAAAAGAGCTTTCGGGATAGTGTTCGCGGATGTGCGTGCTTCCTTTGCAATTGCAGGGAGCAGACATGTTGCTCCCAACAGAAAACCTTCGTTAAGACCGATATAGTTTTAATCATCTCTGATTTACAACCGATACAGTTTTCCCCAAGACGGGAAACTTACTATTACTCTTGGCTGATATTATAAGTCAAATGACCCTCGGAACCGCAACTTCTTCACCCATCCTTCAGAGTGCAGGCACTGAGTCTCCCACCTCCAGACCCGCAACCTGCCCACACATCCTCCAAGACCACAACCTCCCCACCCAACCTTCAGAGAGCAGGCACTGAATTTCCCACCTCCAGACCCACAATATTTCCACCCATCCTCCAAGACCACAACCTCCCCACCCAACCTTCAGAGAGCAGGCACTGAATTTCCCACCTCCAGACCCACAATATTTCCACCCATCCTCCAAGACCACAACCTCCCCACCCAACCTTCAGAGAGCAGGCACTGAATTTCCCACCTCCAGACCCACAATATTTCCACCCATCCTCCAAGACCACAACCTCCCCACTCATTCTCCAAGACCACAACCTCCCCACCCATCCTTCAGAGAGCAGGCACTATACTTTCCACCTTCTATATTCTTATACTCTCTATATTTGTATTCATGGATAGGGTTGGCACAGATTCAATCGTATGTAAATTTCTGGGACGTGGTGAAGGGTCAGATAGCGGATGTTCAAGATATGTTTCAACTTCATTTTAATATTAAAAATATAGCAAAAACGTATTAATCTCTCAGAAATGAAATTTCACATAAAATGTATTCCAATTGCATTAACTTTGATATAGATATAAATCAGTTATTCGTGAGCCATGTGTACTTAACACGAACTTAGGAAACTGAAACTGATGACGTTTCAGACCGACTTGGACCACTAACACGGTTTCCTAAGTGCTGTTTTTTGTATTTTTCCAGCCACGGTATTGTTACTTTATTCTTTAAAAACACACAGTATCGCAATATAAGATAAAACTTTTTCTCTAAATTGCATTCAAAGTAGAGGGAAAAAACTCTAATTTTAAATGAAATTAAATTTTTTTTATTAAATTTATTTTTAATGGTTTTCTTAGCGTTAAATTAAAGAATTTTACTGCCCATTAACTCCACATTGGATACTAAATATGGCCGCAATCCCCCTAAATTATATTGAATACTCGCATTCCTAATACATAGGATAAGCTCAGTGTACATACACTGAAAATCGTTCCTCTCGGTGTATATATATATATATATATATATATATATATATATATATATATATATATATGCTAGGAATTCGCAAGAGCAGGCGAAATATTCACAAACACTGATCTCTGGCCGACGGAGACTCGAACCTACGAACCTCATGACAAGGTACGCAGTGCTTTACTGACCGTACCACACTGGTCCAATACCTTGGCATCCAGCTTTCGCTAGACGTTATTCCAAGGCAGCCAGCTTTCAGGCAGGAAGGCTTACAGCTTTTCATCTCATCCCCTGCATGCATCGACACAACTAGAGATTTTTACAATGCTAGGAATTCGCAAGAGCAGTGTGGTACGGTCGGTAAAGCACTGCGTACCTTGTCATGAGGTTCGTAGGTTCGAGTCTCCGTCGGCCAGAGATCAGTGTTTATATATATATGTCGTGCCGAATAGGTAAAACTTGCTATTTTGGCTTAAATAACAACGCTCTTCTTGCCGAATAATGCAAGCGAAAATGTGTATGCAATAATTTCGCAAAAATCATTCTGAACTTAACGGAAAAAAAATATTTCATTGTGCTTATTTATTAAATTATTGTAAACTTATCTAAAATATATTTAGTTGGATCAGGCTAAATTAAATTGAGCTTGTTATAATAAGGTTAGGTAAGTTTTCTAAGGTTCTTTTGATACAAAATTATTATTTTTTACATAAACATAAATAAAAAAAATATATTAAACGTATAAGAGAATTTTAGAAATGACTTATTTTTAAATGAGTTCTTGCTAATTAACCAGTTTTACCTACTCGGCACAACATTATATATAATATATATATATATATGTATATATTAAAAATTTACTTTTGAAGATCCAGTGTACTGTTAATATGTAGCCTAAATGTCTTAAATGCACTCACAAAGTTTTATTTCAGCATCATCAAACTAACACCCAGAGGAATGGTGATGATAGTAGAGATGTGTTTTGAATTAGTGTTATCGTGGGAGGAGAGGTGACTACCACTACAGCCTTTCACCACTACAGTCTTTCACCACTACAGCCTTTCTAGTTTGCCAGAGGCTATCTTTTAGAAGTATTATCTAGATATTTTTTTCTGCTTAATTTGCTTAATGAGGCGGAGGTGTAAATATACACACTTGGGGATAAAAGTGAAAAATGATTATATATATCATGCTCTGTTTAATAGAACACACACACCACACCGTCCTCCTTCCATCGTGTCTATTAATGGAAGGTCTAGTATTACGTGGCTTTAGGGTCTGTTATAACGAGAGAGAGAGACAGAGACAGACCAACCACAGGAGCTGTGACTCGACCCCTGCAACCACAACTAGGTGAGTACAGACACATGCAAAAATAGCTAATAGAGACAGACGAAACATGGCACGATGGTGCTACTGAGTCGGCAGTCATTTTGATGACTAACTTTTGAAAAGTATTGAAGTTAATTCTGGTGCATATGACAGTCGGAGCCACAACTGACATTGTCTTCCACAGGTCCAAGTTATTGCGATACTTACAATATTACCTTAATTGTACCCATGCAGGTCGATAGGTTTTATGACCCATGCAGGTCGATAGGTTTTATGACCCATGCAGGTCGATAGGTTTTATGATCCATGCGGACTTAGCTCATGTGTTTGAATATAATTATGATCGTCAGTGCTGTAATTCCATGAAAAAAATTAATCGTAATATCAAGTTAGTGTAGTGAAGAAAGATTTACACGACGATCGTGATGGGGTGATAAGAGACATGTGGTATACATGGGTATCTTCACTTTCTGATACCCAAGTGTTGGACATTCATCTTCAGCATCTTGTTGGTATTGTATATACCAAAGTAACGTTACTTTGAAATCGTCCAAAACGTCGTCAAAAGATTCCTATTTGAGGGTTACTTTTAAACGTTAGCTTAAAGTTATATTATCTTAGTTTTGTTTCCAGGTGAGAATGTTAATTCAACCTCTAAGAGGTCTTAGACTGGCGCTTTTAATTTCACGTGTGAGGTAGTGGGAGGACGAGGAGGAATCTGTGCTAGAAACTCAACTAATTAACAATTGAGAAACACCAAGTCTTTCTTCCTTTTCTGAAAGCATTGCAGCTCTTTGTTGAGCAGCTCCTGGGTGTGGCAGCTCTCTTAACAACAGTCGGAGAACAGTTTATCCCTAAAGAGACGGAGAACTGTTTTAACCCTTGACAACAAGAGAACAGGTATTAATTTCCTAACAGGAAGAGTAGTTTATACCTTAGCAGCGAGAGAACAAGTTATTCCTTAACAACGAGAGCAGTTTTTATCCCTTAAACAGCAGGAGAGCAGTTTCTCTCTCAACTCTCTTATCCCGATTCCACAAACTGACAGTGTCTGACGTACTACTATAAACGGGGAGGTAGAGAGCAAGTGGCCTCTCTGAGCAGATGTCCTCGATAGAGATCATGGGGTTCTCTTGTTATCTGCCTTTCCCATGAGCCAATGTACTCTCATCTGCGTGAAGATCCTTGAAGAGGCCACAAACGATCTCACTAAAGAAGAAGAAAGATGCGAAGTATTTTGGTTTATAATTGAAACCTCTTTTTTAGGAGACAATTCAGACCTTCCTGTTCTTCGATCAAATTTAATAGCCTCCCAATCTCAATTAGTTATGACTCTTACGGATTTACCGCTTCTCCATTGCTATATAAGTCATTTAGCAAACTCGAAAGATGAACTCTCACTTCCTACATCTTTCATTATATTTTCTCCGCGTGTGATTCGTTTGTGTTATTGTCCCATATTTACTAATTTCTTGTGCGTTTCTTCCTGAAGATGTTGACTGTGATCAGTGATTAACAAAAGTGAACGATCTTCCGATCTCGTTCACTGGGTCTGATTGGGGGTTCATATGAACCTAACTCAATAAAGAAGGGAACTGAAAGAGGTCCCTCAAGTTCAACTATCATCAACAGTGTAGAAAAGACGCACGTTTCAGAACAAGGTTACATTGGAATAAAGTTTCGCTCTGGGTAGAGGTTTCTTAAGTCTTGACTTCAGGCTCTGCACACAACGAAACGTTGTCACAATTAAAGTTTCTTGCGTAACGTGTCTTTAATTCTTCGTGTACTTTTCGACTACTGTGATGCTTTATAACTGTACTTTATAACTGTGAAATAAACTCGACTGGGTAGCTTTAGTAATTATAATAGATTGTGGTTCTTCAAAAAATAGATTATGTAACTTTACAAATAGATAGTTTTGAAAATAGATTGGTAGCTGTAAAAAATGTTCATCTTTGAAGGTAGACGAGACTGGTAGATTTAAAAAGTAGACAAATATAAGAGGGAGGGGGTATGAGGCGAGCATGACCTGCCTAGCATGAGGTAGTAGGCCTAAGGCTGTGTTCAATACCGACGTGTAAATATTTCCTTTTTCATTCAAACATGTGTTCTACCTAATTTGCAAACACAGTCGCATGTGTTGCTACAAACACAGTCGCATGTATTGCTACAAACACAGTCGCATGTATTGCTACAAACAGTCGCATGTGTTGCTACAAACACAGTCGCATGTGTTGCTACAAACACGTCTCTTGTCTAGATAGAAATACAGGAGGCAGACTGTTGCTGGTCCACCAGAGCTACACTGTAGCTGGTACATCATGTACTTCTAAGAGCGAGACTGTAGCAATACGCAACAGCTTCGGTAGAGACCGAAATACAATACCCTGTCTGCTTTTCTCCCCTACTTCTATTGAAAAACAAATCGCTTCTCCCCATGATATGGGGAGAAGCGCTAAACGTATCGGGGTCTTACCGTGCCTGGAGAATTGTGAGATAATCAGGTTTGAGCCGAGGAAGTTAAGGGGTAGCTCCAGTCCCTCGGAATTAAGAGACCTTTACGAGCATCAAGGCAACCCCCATTCCCAGTGAGGTGAGATGTCAACAAAGGCTTTGCTGGCTGACTCCTGAGGACTTTCCATTTCCAATTTCCTCTCGGCCAAGCGCTGGAGATAGCGCTGAAGGTCTAGAGCTGCTCTCTAACACAACCCCCACCCACTCCCCTCCCCCGTGTGGGTTTGTTGACGTTTTTGATCACTTGTTTGCGATTGTTTGCCTCGTAAGATCGGTGCCCGTGAAACAACATAATTCTCTAAGTTGGAATTCAAAGAGGAATCTTACTTTTTCGTTGCATATTTTGTCCTTTCAGAGCTGTGCTTCAAGTTTCTCTCGGAGTAGGGGGGAGGCTTTATCACCCATGGTGGAGCTTTATAAAGTGCTTAATGAAGCTTCATTGTGGGCAAAACATCATATTTTACGATTTTTATTTTTTATCTGTTCTTAAAGAATTTTTTAATTGGCTCCTGATTGGTGTCTGTTGTCTTTGAGATGTGTGTCCTTCCTCCTCCTCGTTGTCGTTCTTCGTCTTCTCCTGTTCCACTTTCTCATTCTCCTTCTCTTATTACCACTGTTATTGGTTTCCTAAAGTTGCGGGTGAATTTCAAAGTTTTTGACGGGAACTTTTATGCCCAAGTTGTGAAGACGTCTGGTAAAGTTGGCCCGTTGTTTAAGTTGGTGCAAAAGTGGCCAGCGGCCGCATATTTCTCTTGTAACATAATGTGGATCCTGTCTAAGGTCTTGTGTGTGTGTGTGTGTGTGTGTAATATATCGAGAATTTCATGGTGTTATCGATTCACGATGGCTGTAATAAAATCACTGAAGACGACTTAAAGATGATTACAGATAGGCCTATATAAATGAATAATTAAGAATGCATACTTTCGCATAAGAATTTGAAAATAAATTAAATCCCAAAAATGGATATGGGGGAAGTGAACTATAAGAGATACACGATTAATTGTATGTCTTCAACGATAGTTTTTTGAAGGCAAAGACTAAACACGAATTGAAATTCGATTATATTTTGTATTTCAAGACGATGAAAATCTATGTGGAGTCATTCAGCACTTGGAATATTGTTCGCTTGTTCCTCTGTTCGTGGATCTTCACTCGTAAATACCTTTCATGGAGTTAGTAGTGAAGCGGAGGAGAGATAATGAAATATTGGAAGGAGAACCAATTCTCATCTCCAAAACAAGATGATGCAACTCCAGATAAAGCCAACCAAAGAAGAATTAAGAGAAAAGTTGAATACTTTATAACTCGGCTAAATAATTTTACACACAAGCGATACGAGAGACCTAGTAGCGACCGGCGAAGAGGTGGAGCCAGGAGCTATGAATCGACCCGTGCAACCACAAATAGCTGCGCGTCTGCAACATCATACAATCACAGAACATCTCAAACATTCAGAAGTCTCACGAAATCGTAATGACACGATTGCAAACAGACCATACCACGAGTGGGGTTAGAACCCGCGACGGTCTGGAGTTTTGAGACTGATCGCGAGTTCTAACCCCACCCGTGGTATGGTTTATCCAGAGGTCATTGCAACGCGTTCAGTTTATTTCCTGGTAAACCAAATTGCTTTTGTATCAGATTTCCATTTATGCTTATAACCCCCATTTCTCTTCTTACTCTCTCTTCTCAAGCTCTCGAAATTATTTTGTCTGCTTTTCGTTGGCTTCTCAACTCATTTTCTGACGTACCTCAGCGAGCAAATGATCAGGCGATGTTTCGACCTCAAGATGACTTCATGTCACTGACCTATTTGATTCGAAACGTTGTATAATAAAAAAATTCCTTTCTCGCTTTTATAATTTCTTTGTATCTTATTTTACATTTAGACTTAAACAGTAACTATTTAATACTCGTTTTAGCATTTTGTTTATTAAAAAATAAAAAAAAATACATTAAAAATATTTTTATTTTCGCTCTCAAATTTTTTCTTTCTTCTCTGGATAATATTTATTATATTTTTCATTGTCTGGGAAAAAAGATGATTTTCTGATGGCGAAGAGTCGGGTCACCAGCCTCTCTCTTATTTCTAATTCTTTGGATTCTCCAGAAAATTCTTGGCATTTTTTGGATCACTCGCAGGCAAGGAAAGTCCATTGCTGAAGCAGAGAGAGAGAAGGGGAGGGAGAGAGAGAGAGAGAGCGAGAGAGCGAAAGAGAATGAGAGAGAGAGAGAGGAGGGGGGGAGAGGGAGAGAAAGATCTGAAATTCTAATTACGGATATAGAACCCTCGCAGCTAGGGTAAAAAAATCGTAATTTTTCAGTGCATTTTAAACATGAATCAAGAGCACTATTCCCTCATGCAAGAGATTAAAATCTTATTTTACATTTATCTCTAACTTCGTTTCAATAACTTGAGTTCGACTGAGCTTTGATCTCAGATTTAAAAAAAATATTATTTACGCGCAGCGTCATTCAGAGCACTGCAGACAGTCGCTTAAAGATGAGTACTGATGTCAGCGCTCGTCCTTACCTCATTAAAAACTTCAATAAAAAGTTTTACACTGGGCAGACTGAGCTCCATAACATCACTACTTTACCGACACTGGTTTGAAAAGCTCCCAGGAAATTATTGTATGAATTACCGACAATATGTTGGGTGAAAGGACACCAGTGCAACTAATGTGACATTTTATTGTGGTAACGTTTCGCTCTCCAGGAGCTTTATCAAGCCGTTACTTCCAGGAGCTTTATCAAGCCGTAAAGGCTTGATAAAGCTCCTAGAGAGCGAAACGTTGCCACAATGTCACATTAATTGCATTTGTGTCCTCTTAACTAACAGGAAACTTTGTTTCCTCTCGTGTACAGCCGAGGGTCTGTTGGTAATTTCCCTTTAGTTCTGCAGTATATTTATTAGCTGTGACACCTTTGTGCTTATTGAGTTATCTTTTGGCATAGTTATGGTATTCCCGTGTTGATAAATCTGTTATATATAGCACAGCAGTAACAGCCTGGTTGATCAGACCCTGATCCCCCATGAGACCTGGTCTCAGACCGAGACGCGGGGGCGTTGACCCCCGAAACCCTCTCCAGGTAAACCACCACTTCTAGTAATAATTTGGGACCCTCATCAGAGAAGGGAATGAACGTACTTTTAGAGAAAATTCAAAAAATTCCTCCTAGAGTTGATGGAGCATTTTTCCTCCTCTATCTCTCCAATATTTTTGTGTATATTTTTATAAACCTCCATTGGAATTATGCAGTGGAACATAGGTTCAAATATTGATGGGTACAATATATTATGAACCTACATAATTACACAGAATGTGAAATATTCACGATTCAAGGAAGATTTTATAAGTTTACAAAGGGGCTTTCTAACGTAAGTTTGATTAAGGTTAACTTTAGCCGCCAGCTGCAACCCAGTTTAAGTTTCTGCAGGAACCTCAACCCACCACCACCACAGTGTTATGGTGGCATTGCATTAACCAAAAATCGTAATAAAAGTTGACTTGTTTATGTACGAGATGCGACAAAGAAAAGCCGCTTTGCAGACAAATAAATTATTTAGGCGAGCTGCAATAAAATGAGTGAGTGTTGGAAAGCAAAAGGACGCAATTGAAAAGAGGAAATTTACCGAGACGTTTCGTTAATGAAACAGACTTCCTCAGGAAAACGCCTGTTCGACTTGCGAAATGTTTCAGTACAGTTCTCATCTGTATTTTTTTTTGTATCTATTGTCGCCTTTAAGGTGACACGATGTTCACTTTAAACCCTACAGATGAGGCAGAGAAATTTGTTCAGTAGAAGAAAATCACAAGAGGGAAAAAAATGCAGCCAAATCATGAATTCCAATATTTTTTTATTTGCGGCAGAGGGGAAAACACACACACACACACACACACACACACACACACACACACACACACACACACACACACACACACACTACCTACATTCACCCAGTGCATTTCCGAATTTAGTGGACCCGGGAGATTACGAGAATAAAGTCAAAGGAGGGAGATTCCTGAAATACATTTGTCTTCCCAGGACGAAGGAGACATTATGCGTGGCTGCTTTCTCGTTTCATTTCTGCGAGACTGACGCTTTTGATTCCCAGTGGTGACTAGGCCGCTGATGTAGTTATTGTGACGATTGTTAGTCTACGAGATAAAGATTCTCAGCCTGACGTTGTTAAGAAAGTGAGACCAGGAGGGAGAAGTGGAACTAGGAAGGTCTGAAAAATTGTCACAGTAGGTATGATTTTGGGCCGTGAAAATATGAAATCAGCGTTTCCATCCAAGAGAGAGACTGAGGTGGAGTCAGGAGCTGAGACTCGATACCCCTGCAACCATAATTAGGTGACTACAATTTCCCCTTCCTCTCTCAGACACACCGGAAATAAGAGGACAGACTTAAAGGAGGGACTTAGGAAGCTCATCCTCAAAATCCTAGAAGAGAACGGGTTCAGAGGGAACATAATCATGACGTGCAAAATACCAAGACGATTAGATGAATAGACAGTTTTCTGAAGATTATAGACGATGAGTAAAACATGTATATAACAGTGAGGATCTGACTGTCAAAACATTTCGTCTGCTCAGAAAGCTTCTTCAGTAGAATACAGAGGATGACTTAAATACTGGAGACAGCAGAAGCCATGGAGAGACGAATATAAGGAGATCAGTCCCTCAGAGGTTCCCAGGGAACATGGGGCAGTTCAAGATGCCAGTGAACCACAAGAATGTGGTGTAGAGGCGGTGGTGGCAAACACCACACACAGTTTCAAGAGTAGGTACGATCGGAGCATGTAGTAGTGAATCAACCCCTGTAAGCAGTAGTTGAGTACAAATAGCGACGTACACACACACGGCATGTCCTACGAAGAAAGGTTAAGGGAAATCGGCCTGACGACACTGGAGGACAGGAGGGTTAGGAGAGACATGATAACGACATACAAGATATTACGAGGAATGGATAAGGTGGACAGACAGAGGATGTTCCAGAGATGGGACACAAAAACAAGGGGTCACAATTGGGAGTTGAAGACTCAGATGAGTCGGATGTTAGGAAGTATTTCTTCAGTCAGAGTTGTCAGGAAGTGGAATAGTCTGGAAAGTGAGGTAGTGGAGGCAGGAACCATACACCGCTTTAAGACGAAGTATGATAAAGCTCATGGAGCAGGGAGAGAGAGAACCTAGTAGCGATCAGTGAAGAGGCGAAGCCATGAGCTGAGTCTCGACCCCTGCAACCACAAATAGGTGAGCACACTCATACGAAATGATAACATTGCCATCCTTTCTAATTGCAATATAGAAAAAAAATAGACATTTACCTCTTAATCTTATAATGTTGCCATTTCCCAGACTTGTTTTGCCTTGCCAGGATAAATGAGAAGAAAAAAAAATAACTAGAAAATTTTTTCGACCCGGAGGGAGAAGTTGATGATCAATTTGTCGAGTGGAGAGGAAAAAATTGAGACACGAGAATTTATCGAAGGTGGTGGAATGTGAGTGAGTGTGAGTGTGAGTGTGAGTGTGAGTGTGAGTGTGAGTGTGAGTGTGAGTGTGAGTGTGTGTGAGTGAGTGTGTGTGTCTCTATGACCTCGGCCAGATCAATGTAAATAGCTGAGGACTCGACTTTGGTCATGGGGAAACGAGAGAGAAGGAAGGAAGGAGGGAGGAGGAGGAGAGGGAGTGAAGTCAGCAAATGGAAGAATGGAAGGAAAGGCCTGCAGCGAGGAAGGTAATTAAAAAAAATGAAAAGATTGAAGTTTATTAGAGAAATAATTAAGGGAGAGAGATAAAATAAGAAGCAAGGAAGATTATCTAAGGGATGAAAGGAAAGTAATCTATAGGGAAGGAAGGCAGAGGGAAGAGAAGAATGGAGGGTCGACGGAGGATGGAGGACGGACAGTGATAACAGGGATGAAAGAATGGAAGATAAGGAACATTAGGGATAGCGGAAGGCAATGATGGACGAACTGAAGCAATTATGGATAATGAAAGAAAATTACTTAGGAAAGAAAAGGTATGAATTTAAATTTAGTAAGATATGAGCAAGGGAGAGAAAGTAAACCCATTCACACACAATCAAATTACAGTTCCTCGTGCTGGCTTCTCTTCCAAGAACTGCACTAGTTTAACCTTGTAATAATAACAAAGTTTCATCAAACCTTTTAGTACTTATTGCATAAGTAAGCTGCCAGACATCATGTCTGTCTCCCCGTCCCCAAAGAGACATCGTAAATGGATGAAACTGTCCCTTCTGGACTAAACTAAATTCCCGTAGAGGTAAAAAAAAGAATCCAATCGCCTATTTCCGTATTGACTCTCGCCGTAATTACCCCTGGCATGAGATCCAACCTCGTTTTTTTGTGTTTTGGGCCGCAGCTGGTGGTTCTCACAGTTCGGGGTCGAAGAACATTGGTAGACTAAAAAAAAAGAAAAGGTTTTGTGTACTCGATGCCATGTTTGATAAGCTGGTTGATGGGAAGTGTGTGGCACAGATAATATTAAAGTTGATGGTACTTTATTTGTCAGGAACCATGATAGGTGCTCTTTGGCACAGGTATTGATGACCAGCTAGCTGGAGCTTTGGGTCAGATTACAGAGACTTTCCTGACACGGGTCTTCGGTCATATTATGACCCGCCAGCCGGAGCTTTTGTCAGAGGACCGAAGCCTTCTTAACACGAGTCTTCGGTAATATGACCCACTAACTGAAGATTTTGGTCATATGACTGAGGCCTTCCACTGGTTTACCTGTGCACCCGTCTAAATATTCAGATCACATAATTTAAAGTGTCGCCAAGGAATCGACAAAATAAAGAGAACTGAACGTCTCCCATTCCCCCAGGCGCTGCAAGGCCCCTACTGGTTTAGTGGTTCCCTTTGATAAAAAATAATAATCGAAGTTATGCCCTTATTTATTTCCGTAAGGAAAAAGAATACCAATTTCTTTATTATGAAAATAAAGGTTGATAAAGAATGATTACCCGTGAAGATTGTCCACTAGTTGGGGGGGGGAGAGTGTCCACTAGTTAGTTGGGGGAGAGTGTCCACTAGTTAGTTGGGGGAGAGTGTCCACTAGTTAGTTGGGGAGAGTGTCCACTAGTTAGTTGGGGAGAGTGTCCACTAGTTAGTTGGGGGAGAGTGTCCACTAGTTAGTTGGGGGGAGAGTGTCCACTAGTTAGTTGGGGGGAGAGTGTCCACTAGTTAGTTGGGGAGAGTGTCCACTAGTTAGTTGGGGAGAGTGTCCACTAGTTAGTTGGGGGAGAGTGTCCACTAGTTAGTTGGGGGAGAGTGTCCACTAGTTAGTTGGGGGAGAGTGTCCACTAGTTAGTTGGGGGAAGAGTGTCCACTAGTTAGTTGGGGGAGAGTGTCCACTAGTTAGTTGGGGGAGAGTGTCCACTAGTTAGTTGGGGGGAGAGTGTCCACTAGTTAGTTGGGGGAGAGTGTCCACTAGTTAGTGGGGAGAGGTGTCCACTAGTTAGTGGGGAGGAGAGTGTCCACTAGTTAGTGGGGAGGAGAGTGTCCACTAGTTAGTGGGGAGGAGAGTGTCCACTAGTTAGTGGGGAGGAGAGTGTCCACTAGTTAGTGGGAGGAGTGTGTCCACTAGTTAGTGGGGAGGAGTGTGTCCACTAGTTAGTGGGAGGAGAGTGTCCACTAGTTAGTGGGAGGAGAGTGTCCACTAGTTAGTGGGGAGGAGAGTGTCCACTAGTTAGTGGGGAGGAGAGTGTCCACTAGTTAGTGGGGAGGAGAGTGTCCACTAGTTAGTGGGGAGGAGAGTGTCCACTAGTTAGTGGGGAGGAGAGTGTCCACTAGTTAGTGGGGAGGAGAGTGTCCACTAGTTAGTGGGAGGAGAGTGTCCACTAGTTAGTGGGGAGGAGAGTGTCCACTAGTTAGTGGGGAGGAGAGTGTCCACTAGTTAGTGGGGAGGAGAGTGTCCACTAGTTAGTGGGGAGGAGAGTGTCCACTAGTTAGTGGGGAGGAGAGTGTCCACTAGTTAGTGGGGAGGAGAGTGTCCACTAGTTAGTGGGGAGGAGAGTGTCCACTAGTTAGTGGAGGAGAGTGTCCACTAGTTAGTGGGAGGAGAGTGTCCACTAGTTAGTGGGGAGGAGAGTGTCCACTAGTTAGTGGGGAGGAGAGTGTCCACTAGTTAGTGGGGAGGAGAGTGTCCACTAGTTAGTGGGGAGGAGAGTGTCCACTAGTTAGTGGGGAGGAGAGTGTCCACTAGTTAGTGGGGAGGAGATGTCCACTAGTTAGTGGGGAGGAGAGTGTCCACTAGTTAGTGGGGAGGAGAGTGTCCACTAGTTAGTGGGGGAGAGTGTCCACTAGTTAGTGGGGGAGAGTGTCCACTAGTTAGTGGGGGAGAGTGTCCACTAGTTAGTGGGGGGAGTGTGTCCACTAGTTAGTGGGGGAGAGTGTCCACTAGTTAGTGGGGGAGAGTGTCCACTAGTTAGTGGGGGAGAGTGTCCACTAGTTAGTGGGGGAGAGTGTCCACTAGTTGGTGGGGAGAGTGTCCACTAGTTAGTGGGGAGTGTGTGTCCACTAGTTAGTGGGGGTGTCCACTAGTTAGTGGGGAGAGTGTCCACTAGTTAGTGGGGGAGAGTGTCCACTAGTTAGTGGGGAGTGTGTCCACTAGTTAGTGGGGGAGAGTGTCCACTAGTTAGTGGGGGAGAGTGTCCACTAGTTAGTGGGGGGGGGTGTCAACTAGTTAGTGGGGGGGGGTGTCCACTAGTTAGTGGGGGGGAGAGTGTCCACTAGTTAGTGGGGGGGGAGAGTGTCTACTAGTTAGTGTGGGGGATAGTGTCCACTAGTTAGTGGGAGAGTATAAACACGCCATTAGGTCCACCCTGACCTATTTTTTCCAGTTGCCACGAAATATTAGATTTTCTTCGGCTTCCCAGAAACTGGCAATGTTTCACAAAATTTCAATTACTGTGAAAATGTTTTATATAGCTACAATTCTATGGGATAATGCCTCATTCAACAAGAGTTCCATGGGATAATACTTCCTACAACCACAATTCCGTGGAATAATGCTTCGTATATCCACAATTCCGTGGAATAATGCTTCGTATATCCACAATTCCGTGGAATAATGCTTCGTATATCCACAATTCCGTGGAATAATGCTTCGTATATCCACAATTCCGTGGAATAATGCTTCGTATATCCACAATTCCGTGGAATAATGTTTCGTGTATCCACAATTCCGTGGAACAATGCTTCGTATATCCACAATTCCGTGGAATAATGCTTCGTATATCCACAATTCCATGGAATAATGCTTTATTTAGCCAGAATTCCGGTGGGGTTGTTTCATCCATCGGCATTTGTTGTAAAATGTTATATCAAGCCATATGGATTTAAATAACAATATACTGTGTGTGAGATGCACATTGATATATCTATATAAATATGCACTGATGTATATACACAGATGTGTACTGAGGTGTATAGACTGATGAGCATTGATAAGCCAGAGTAGTTAGTCAATTTTGAATATAGATAGGTAAAATTATGAGTAACAGTTTAGAGAAAGTGAGAGAGTGGGTTTGAGAGAGAGAATGTGTGATGAGACTCATTAGGAGACGTCGAGATGAATGCTGACCACTTCATTACACCAGATGATAAGCCCAGGGGTACTGTTGAAGGCTGTTATGTCCTCATTAACGCCTGTTGTCTCTCTGTTGACGTCTTGTTGAGCATTGAATGTCATCACCGTGTTTAATACTGCCCTGGAGCGCCTGTGTTCCCCGTACATAGTACGTGTTATGTATGTTTCCACGTACATAGTGCGTGTCGTGTATGTTTCCACGTACATAGTGCGTGTCGTGTATGTTTCCACGTACATAGTGCGTGTCGTGTATGTTTCCACGTACATAGTGCGTGTTGTGTATGTTTCCACGTACATAGTGCGTGTTGTGTATGTTTCCACGTACATAGTGCGTGTTGTGTATGTTTCCACGTACATAGTGCGTGTTGTGTATGTTTCCACGTACATAGTGCGTGTTGTGTATGTTTCCACTTACAAAATGCGTGTAGCCCTTGTTGCTCATGCATAGTTTGTGGTGCTTGTGTTTGTCGTATAGAGGGCGTGTTGTCTGTGTTACCCTTCATAGTGTATGTGTGGTGCTTTGTGATTGACTTTTGCTGGCTGTGTTCGTTCTCAGTTTTACTCTTTATTCGTCTCTCTCTCTCTCTCTCCCCACAAACTTCAACAACCTAATTATTTCGAGGTCAGAACAATTAGGATGACAATACCTCATTTTCTCCCTCCCACCCCTCACTCCCTTCCTCAGTCTCCATCCCATCATCATCTCTCTCTCTCTCTTCCCTCTATCTCTTCCCTAATCTCCTGCAATTCCAGACTCCCTCAATGCCCTCCCCAGAGGCGTATGTCGCCGCTCTCAACAGTGATTCTCCCTTCACATAAATATCCTAGAAGATCGCTGATGAGGCAGGAAAATTGACTTCTTTGCTGACGACCAAAATTTATCACACGTCAGCTTCGAGAATGCTATTATATATATATATTTTTTTTTTGTGGGAGGAGTGTGTTGTTTTTTAATTTATTTATCAGATTGATTATGTAGATTTTGTTTGCAGTGCTTTAAAATAATGTTTGGAGTTTTGTGTGAAAATTTTTAGGTGTCGGACATGTGTTTTATAGAGACTTGTATATTACACACACACACACACACAGCGGCCAGTGAAGAGGTGGGGCCAGGAGCTATGACTCGACCCCTGCAACCACAACTAGGTGAGTACACACACACACACATACACACACACACACACACACACACACACACACAGTAGGGACGCCGTGGGGGTCAGTCGCAACTTGTAGGTTTCTGTGCAAATAAGTGTTTTTGAGGGCTACACCAGGGTACTGCAGGGGTTATCAAGTGTGTCAGGGTAGTGAACAACCCTTGAAGTGATTTACGAGTTGCCCTGAGCCACATAAGTGTGGGGAGAGCCATAATTTTATAAGTGATCTAGAAATAAATATTTGGAGGCGGATCAGTGGGCCTAGTGTGCTCCAGGCGACGTTGCCACGGGGTCACCCTAGATAATAAGTGAAATTAATATGTGACAAGGAAAGAAATTCAGTGAATAGGTTATATTATATATCGACAAGAAACGAAAGTGGATATACGCCAGAACATCACATCGAGTTGGACAATCTACAGGATACTACACGCTGGACAGCTGCATCGCATCACAAGTATTCACCTATGCGTGGTTTTCGGTGTCGGGAGTAAGTTCCAATTACCTAACCGCTAAGCTGATTGTGAACGGTCAACCCCATAGTAAGATAAGAATAGGATATCAAATACTCAGTAACAAATAGCAATTGGTAATTTCTAGTAGAAAAAGGGGGAGCAGACAGGTGAATCATAGAATACATTAACTGGTAGATCAGGTGTGTCAGGTCAGGCCAGGTAGAGGAGCACTGTAGACTACGTGTTACCGCAGACCTCACATACCACCATACACATAACACAATTTCACCACTACTTTTCACACAATAAATCCACACACATATAGTTCCCACACACACACACACACACTTAACTGGTAGGTCAGGTGTGTCAGGGCAGGCCAGGTAGAGAAGCACTGCAGACAACGTGTCACTCGCAAACTCCACATACACACTCATACACCATAACACAATTTCACCACTACTATTCACACATACATACACACACAAACATACACACACACACACATACATACACACACAAAACTAACACACACACACACACAAAACTAACACACACACACACAAAACTAACATACACAAAACTAACGTGCACACACACACAAACTAACACACACACACACATAACACACAAAACTAACACACACACACA
>WNWK01007526.1:0-93095 GCA_009830355.1 Cherax destructor | reverse complement strand
GAGAATGCATCTATGTGGTAAGTGTGCACCATATAAAACAAATCCTGCAGCACGCAGTCATAATGAGGAAAACTGTGACCGTGTTTTTGGATTAAAACAGCGAATTTGTGGTGTATTTTTCTATAGTTTTACTTTTTATTTGTGGTTTATTGGTCTCATTTGATAGAATGGAAGATATTTTAAAGAAATAGAGGTGATTTTGATTGGTTTTATTACTGAAAATGGGTTGAAATTAAGCTCAAAGGAGTGGAAATGTTTGTTTTTTTCGATGTTCAAGAGTAAACAAATCACATCATGCGTCTAATACACGTCAACTGGTGGGTCTAAAGTGCATTCACGAATGCACCAATATTATTTATACAATTATTACAATATTGCATAACATTAAATCTTCTGTTTTTTTTATGTGAATAAAAATTCTTTGAATAAAAAATCAAAACAGAATTCACCTGTGAAGCCTGGAAACATAACTAATAAACAGAGGAAATGTTATTTTAGTGCCAGGAATGCCTGCATTGTTTATTCTTGATCCTATTTTGAAAATGGAATATTTTGAACTTTGTGTGAAATTGGCCAAATTACCAATTTCTGATCACTTTATTGGGTAGTTGAAATAGTTGATTGGGCGATTTCTTGTGCTTAATAGATAAAATGGAACACATTCTAGTGAAATAGCTAAGAATTTGGTCTAAAGGAACATTGTAATTGGCCGAAAATAGGACTCAAATTAGGCAAAATTGCCGATGCATAAATATCGCTGACACAGCAAATTTCGCGAACGTAATTTCGTCAGCTTTTATCAAATTTCGTACTTTTTGTTTTATTACCTTCAGAAAGTCTCTATCATTTCATAAGAAAAAAATAATAATAATTTTGTTTTGAAAATTCTTGGACCTTGTGGGGAATTTTCAGATTGGGGGTCTGGACCCTCAAGGGGATAACAAATTATCTTTTACAGCATGTTGGTTGCATGCTGTAAGATTTTAACAAGTATTTTTTTTGTAATTTCCATTTATAAATTTTTCAGTTCTTATTTGGTTAGAATCAGCTTGCCAAATTCAGCCAAAACCCCATCATTTCTAAGGGATAGCTTTTTGAGCACCCATGATTACAAGAATATCCATATAAGTACTCTTGTGTACCCAACTCATGGATATTTAAAAAATTAATACAAATTAGTAACGGTAATATTTTCTTTTGATAGTGATAAAATGCTTGAACGTGTGTGGTAGAGCATGCATTAGTCTATGCAGTCAGTAGCACTACTGACTGCCTCAGGGGAATAGACGCCACCAAACACTGCTGCAAATTTCTGTCTCTTACTGTAGGTAGTATTAAGAACAGATAGCAAAAGTGAATGGGAAAGGCACTGAGGAAGAGGTAGAAATGATACATAAAATATTATGCTAATGGTATTGATGCCAGTAAATCATCTTCATTCAACAAACTGGCCGTATCCCACAGAGGCAGGTGGCCCAAAATGAAAACCAAAAGTTTCTCTTTTTAACTTTACTAATGTATACAGCAGAAGGGGTTATTAGGCCCTTGCTCCCTGCTAGTAAATACTGTACTATATTATTGCCCTTTCAAGTATGATTGTGGAGGGTGATGTGTCACAGCATGTTGTGGTGAGCAGTGGAGAGTGGTCAAGAAGGGCCTCAACAAATGGGAAGAGGAACTTCAGTATACATATTACTATTGTGAATTGAGATGTATTAACTCAACATTTACCAAAGTTGAACATTACGAATATATATATTTGCTTAGTTTTCAATTATTTACAATTGGAGCTGTCTACAGGTTGTCACCTCTTTAAGGGGGGCTCCTTGACAAGGTAAAGAGGCTATCGGTCTGAGGAATTGGACCTCTTGGTCTTCTTCCTCAGACCAAACCTAATTACCCCCCAATCCCCCCTCCCCTTTCCCATCTTCCCCATCCTCCCTTTTCCCTTTCCTCCTCCTTTTCTCCTCATTCCTCCCTTATTCCCTTCCCATTTTTACCCTGGGAGCTTCTCTCCACAGGCATTCTAGTTCCTAGGTAGGGGGAAGGGTACCGTGGTCCATCCCATTCTGTTGAGGTTATTGGCGGTGGTGTAGTTTGCCGGGGAATCGGGATCGCCTGGGCATGTCCCGATCCCTCTCCCCGGTCTCCCGGGGGTGGCTTTGGGTATCTTTCGGGCGATGGGTGTATCTCTGGAGGCCACCTTTCGGATTCCGGAGGTGGTGGTCGAAGGAGGTATGCTTTGTGGCGGATATCCGGCCGCCATTTCTTTTGCCCGCCAAGGTGGCTCGGTGGATGTGAGGTTGCTATCCTGGATTGCTGGTTTACTGGCATGAAGGGTAGGGTATGGCACGGGTTCCATGCAGCATCTGCGCTACTTGTGGTGTTGAGGTCCTCTTGGGCGCAGAGGGGGATTTACGCCCCTTTCATTCCTCCTAGAAGCTATTCCTCCATGTTTCCCCCTTTTTTTATTCTTTTTTTTTCTTTTCTTTTCTTTCGTTTTTTTTTTTTCTTAAAAACAAAAAGAAAGAAGTAACCTAACCATGGATGCCCTAATCCTGTGAACCTACCCCCGGGTCCCTTCTTGATACCGCACCTAGTTCTGACCCTACCTCGTTAATGGACATCTCTAATACCCCCTTACCTCTTGCTGGTGCCAGTTCGTCACCTGCTTCGGGTACTGGGGTTCCGACCAGCCCTTTTAACACGTCTGACCTTCGCTCTTCTCTGACCTTGATTCCGGCTTCTCCTTCAACGGTGCGGCAATTTTCGGATCGCTCGCCCGTCACACCACCCTCGGTCCCACGACCAAACGACCAAGACCCTTACATGACGATTCGACACTTCCTTCTCGTTCATCTCAGAAACGACCAGCTCGTCACGCACTCCCCCTAAACACTTTGTTTCACACTACTCAGTGGACAAAGTTTTTTACTCTACAACCTACTTCTAATACGTACCTATCTTTCAGATCATAGTATTGGTAAGGCTCTGCTACGCCATGTTGGTAAAGATATCTCATTTCACGCTCTTAAGAGCGGTACTCGCATCATCACGGTCCAGAATGCTGGCCAAGCTCATGATCTTTCTCTTCTTACGACCATAGATACTATTCCTATCACTATTGACAAGCATCATTCTCTCAATTCTTGTAGTGGTACTGTCATTTTACCCCACACCATTGTCCAACAGAATTTCCAGACATGTGGTGATGACATTTTGGAGCAGCTTAAGCTCCAAGAACTCCCTATCCTTAAAGTTGACACTTTTGTCCTCCCTGCCAATAAGCGAAGACGTTATCCTTGCAATATAGCCCGTTTAACATTTGACTGCCGTGAACTTCCACCTTCAGTCTACATTGCAGGTCAACGTTTACAAGTTCAAAAGGTGACCCCTACACCGCAATAGTGTAGAAACTGCTGGCGTTTTGGTCATCCAACGAAGTATTGCAGGTCCATCCTCTTTAAGGGGGGCTCCTTGTCGCAGTAAAGAGGCTATCGGTCTGAGGAATTGGACCTCTTGGTCTTCTTCCTCAGACCGAACCTAATTACCCCCCAATCCCCCCTCCCTTTTCCCATCTTCCCCATCCTCCCTTTTCCCTTTCCTCCTCCTCCTCCTCATCCCTCCCTTATTTCCTTCCCAGTTTTACCCTGGGAGCTTCTCTCCTCAGGCATTCTAGTTCCTAGGTAGGGGGAAGGGTATCGTGGTCCATCCCATTCCGTTGAGGTCCTTGGCGGTGGTGTAGTTTGCCGTGGAATCTGGATCGCCTGGGGATGTCCCGATCCCTCTCCGGTCACCCGGGGGGTGGCCTTGGGTATCTTTCGGGCGACGGGTGTATCTCTGGAGGCCACCTTTCGGATTCCGGGGGTGGTGGCCGAAGGCGGTATGCTTTGTGGCGGATATCCGGCCGCCCTCTCTTTTGTCCGCCGAGATGGCTCGGTGGATGTGAGGTTGCTATCCCGGATTGCTGGTTTACTGGCATGAAGGGTAGGGTATGGCACGGGTTCCATGCAGCATCTGCACTACTTGCGGTGTTGAGGTCCTCTTGGGCACGGAGGGGGATTTGCGCTCCCTTTCATTCCTCCTAGGACCTATTCCTCCACGTTCCCCCCTTTTTTTATTCTTTTTTTTATTTTTATTTTCTTTTCTTTTTTTTTTTTTTTTCTTAAAAATAAAAAGAAAGAAGTAACTAACCATGGCTGACCCAATCCATGAACCCACTACCCCGGGCCCCTTCCTGATACCGCACCCAGTACTGACCCTGCCTCGTTAACGGACAACTCTTTGGACACCTTCATGCCCCTGTACCTCTTGCTGGTGCCGGTTCGTCACCTGCTTCAGGTACCGGGGACCCGACTGGCTCTTTCGATACGTCTGACCTTCGCTCTTCTCTGACCTTGATTCCGGCTTCTCCTCGACGGTGCGGCAATTTTCGACGCGCCCGTCTCACATCGGACCACCCTGGTCCCACACCCAAACGACCAAGACCCACACATGACGATTCGACACTTTCTTCTCGTTCATCTCAGAAACGACAAGCTCGTCACACACTCCCTTAAACTCTCTGTTTCAAACCACTCAATGGACAAAGTTTTTACTCTCGTCCAACTTCTCCTAATACCTATCTTTCAGACCATAGTATTGGTAAGGCTCTGCTACGCCATGTTGGTCAAAACATCTCATTTCACGCTCTCAAGAGCGGCACTCGCATCATCACGGTCCAGAATGCTGGCCAAGCTCACGATCTTTCTCTTCTTACGACCATTGACACTACACCTGTTACTATTGACAAGCACCATTCCCTCAATTCTTGTTGTGGTTCTGTCATTTTGCCCCACACCATTGTCCAACGGAATTTCCAGACATGTGGTGATGACATTTTCGAGCAGCTTGAGCTCCAAGAACTCCCTATCCTTAAAGTTGACACTTTTGTCCTCCCAGCCAATAAGCGAAGACGTTATCCTTGCAATATAGCTCGTTTAACGTTTGACTGCCGAGAACTGCCACCTTCGGTCTACATTGCAGGTCAACGTTTACAAGTTCGAAAGGTGACCCCTACACCGCAGCAGTGTAGAAACTGCTGGCGTTTTGGTCATTAAGCAAAATATTGCAGGTCCATGGCCGAATGCCCAGTCTGTGGTGCTGACGACCATGCCAGTTCTTCTTGTACTCTACCTCCCTCTTGCCTTAACTGTCATGAGGCACATCCTTCATATTCTCGCCGTTGTCAGGTTTACCTGAATGAGCGGGAAATCCGTTGTCTCAAAGAGGCAGAAGGCTTCTCCTATGCTATGGCTGTCTCTCATCTTCGCCTTCAGGAAACTTCCCGTATTTCTTATTCTCGCATTGCTAAACGTCGCCCCGCTTCTGGGGTCCCAACTTCCACGGCTTCCTCTGTGGTCGCCTCATCCTCCGTCACCCCTGTCTCGAATCCTTTTGAAGTTCTTGGCTCCGAGGTCCCTACCTCGGCTTCCCATACTATCCACACTCCTTCCTCTATTCACTCGCACAGTTCTGAGTCTACACGTCCTCGTACTACACCTAAACCTCAGCGCCCCCCCTCTTATAAGCCCGGCAAAAAATCCCTATTGCCAGGTTCTTCGCCTCCGACTAGTTCTGTAACGTGTGTGGAGGTTCATCCTCCTCCTCATACACTACCTTCATCCCTGCCCCCTTTCCCCAAGTCCCTACGACAGTTCCCTCTTCTACCTCCTCGTCCTCTACTTTAGTACAGTCTCTAGACTCCCGATAGTTTCTTCCATTTCTAATGTAGTCTCCCATTCTGCATCTTTGACTTCAGAAACACTGGAAGCTATTGAAGAATATATTTCAGAGACTGGGCCGATGATGGACACTACTCCGTCTGAGGTTCCTAATCTCTCTTCTTCGTCTCAACCCCCTCTTCCTTCACAACGTCCTCCTCCCTCTCTGATTACAGGTCTTCCGCTGCCTCCACACGTGGACTTTTCTAACCCTAGTCCATAGCTTCCTCTCACTACCACTTCTATCTTTTTCTCCATAAATCATGGCTTATTTGCAGTGGAATATCCGAGGCCTCAGGGGTAACAGGGGTGAGCTTCAGGTGCTGCTCTCCCAGTTTTCCCCTATTGGGGTCTGTTTGCAAGAACCCAAACTACAATCCACTGTTATCAGGCCCTTTTCAGGCTATAATTTGTTATATTCATCGGATCCTTTTTCCGATGGAACCTTTAACGAAAGTGCTCTTCTTATACGCACTGGTGTTCCATACCGTCAGCTCTATGTTCCTTCTTCCTTACATTACACCGCAGCCCGTATCCACTTGAATAAGTGGTATACACTCTGTTCTTTATATCTCTCCCCTTCGCGGGCAATGTCTATCCCAGATGTTGATTTTCTGGTTTCTTCCTTACCGCCACCCCTTCTATTACTCGGCGATTTTAACGCACACCATTTTCTCTGGGGAGGATCGCACTGTGACTCCCGTGGCATTCAGTTGGAGGCATTTCTTGCTTCTCTTCCCTCCATGTTTTAAATACGGGTACTCCTACCCATTTTGATCCCCGAACTCATTCTTTCTCCTGCATCGATCTTTCCATCTGCTCTTCATCTACTGTCCTTGACTTCACCTGGTCTGTCCTCCCGGACTTACATGACAGCGATCATTTCCCAATCATCCTTAAGTCCCCTCTGTTTTCTCCACCTCCTCATTGCCCACGCTGGCAATTTGACCGGGCGAAATGGGACCTTTATGCACATCTTACTGCCTTTCATGAGGTTCCTATCTCGTCCTCCATTGATGAGGTTTTACATCTCTTTTCGTCCTCCATCTTCACAGCGGCTTCACATTCTATTCCCCAAACCTCGGGCAAGCATCCTCAGAAGTGCGTGCCTTGGTGGTCTCCTGCTTGTGCTCGGGCAGTGCGTTTGAAACGTGCTGCATGGGGCAGGTATCGATATAACAGAACCACAGAGAGACTCCTTGATTTCAAGCAGAAGAGAGCTATTGCTCGTCGTGTCATACGTGATGCTAAACGCACTTGCTGGCGAGATTACGTTTCTACTGTCACTTGGCTTCCTCGATGGTGCAGTCTGGAAGAAAGTGCGGAAATTAAGTGGTAAATTCTCCCCGACCCGGCTCCTGTTCTTCAGGTTGCTGGTGTCGATAAAAGCACACCCTCTTGCCGTTGCCACTGAAATTGGTAACCATCTCGTCCGCATTTCTCAGGGGCTCCATCTATGCCCCTCGTTCCTTTCTTCTAAGTCTGCCAGCGAGTTAAAGCCCTTAGATTTTTCTTCTCAGAGAAGAATCCTATAATGTGCCTTTTACCCTTCAAGAACTGGAGGCAACACTCTCTGCTTGCCGATCATGGCAGCTGGGACAGACGGCATACATATTCGTATGCTACAGCATTTACATCAGTCTGCTCTTACTGTCCTCTTACGATTTCTTTAATCTTATATGGTCGCAAGGAGTTATTCCCCAGCTGTGGAAGTCTGCTATTGTTCTCCTTTTCGAAAACCAGGTGCTACGGGACGTGATCCTCTCACTACCGTCCCATCGCTCTTACCAGTGCAGTTTGTAAGGTAATGGAACGTCTAGTTAATAGACGTTTGATGTGGTATCTAGAGACTCCCAATAGTCTCTCCCTAGTCAGTATGGTTTCCGTAAGGGCCGTTCTGCCATTGACCCTTGCTGCGCTTGGATACGTATATTCGTAATGCCTTTGCGAATAACCATTCGGTTATCGCTATCTTTTTCGACCTTGAGAAGCTTATGATACAACTTGGAGATATAATATCTTGGCCCAGGCCCACTCCTTAGGCCTCCGAGGCAACTTACCATTCTTTCTTAAGGCTTTCTTAACTGACAGACATTTCGGGTCCGGGTTCGTAATGAACTCTCCCGGAATTTGTCCAAGCTGAAGGTGTCCCCCAGGGATGTGTTCTGAGCACAACACTTTTTCTGCTTGCTATAAATAATCTGGCATCTGTTCTCCCATCCAATATTTGGTCATCGCTCTATGTGGATGACTTTGCTATAGTTTTGCAGGTGCTGACTGTCACCTCATTGCAGTTTCCCTCCAGCATGCCATCAACCGGGTTTCTGATTGGGCCACCACTCACGGGTTTAAGTTTTCTAGTGGCAAAACTCATCAAATTACGTTCACTAGACGTTCAGTGGTCTCTGATCATCCATTGTACCTATACGGCTCATGTATCCCAGAACGTGATACAGTCAGGTTTCTCGGCCTCCTGTTTGACCGCAGATTGTCCTGGAAACTCACATTACCTCTCTGAAGGCGACTTGCCATAGCCGGCTGAACCTCCTTAAAACCCTCGCACATCTTTCATGGGGGCTGATCGTAGAACTCTTCTTCGCCTACATTCAGCCCTAATTCTATCGAAACTCGATTATGGTGACCAGATATATTCGGCAGCCTCTCCTGCCACTCTTTCCAGCCTTAATCCCATCCATCACCAGGAATTACGCTTATGCCTTGGTGCTTTTCGTTCTTCCCGGTTGAGAGCCTCTATGTAGAGCGAACATTCCATCCTTGTCCGATCGCCGCGATGCACATTGCATTCGCTATTATGTTCGCCTCATGACCTCCGCAATCCTTCCATGTATAGGATTGTCACAGATGTTAGTAGACGCTCGTTTTTGTTCGTCGCCCCCGTTTACTTCGGGCCCTTTTATCTTCGTCTGCATACACTCTTGTCTTCCCTTCAGCTTCCGCCTTTATATGTTCATGTGGCTTCACCCTTTCCTCTACCCCCTTGGGAAGTTCCTGCTGTCAGTGTCTGTTCTATTCCTCTACCTTGTGCGAAAGCCCAACTGCCTATGGCGGCTTCTCGCTCTTTCTTTCTCGACCATTTCCTTCTCATTCCCATGCCATCGCAGTATACACCGATGGTTCAAAGTCATCTGACGGCGTTGGATTCGCAGCAGTGTTTCCAGACAGCGCGTACGGGGCATCTATTACCTCGGCTAGCATATTTACGGCTGAATTGTATGCCATTCTTGTGGCACTTATCCGTATTGCATCTATGCCTGTATCACCATTTGTGGTCGTTTCAGACTCCCTTAGTGCTTTACAGGCTATCCGTAAAATTGATACACCTCACCCCCTAGTTCTTCGTATCCACCTTTGGTTACGCCGTATCTTTAGCAAGCATAAAGATATTGTCTTTGTTGGGTCCCTGGTCATGTTGACGTACAGGGCAATGAACAGGCAGACACTGCTGCGCGGTCAGCAGTACATGACCTTCCAGTTTCATATAGAGGTGTTCCTTTCACGGACTATTTTGCGGTCATTGCTACCCACCTTCGCACCCGTTGGCAACAACGCTGGTCTGACCTGCTGAATAACAAACTTCATTCTATTAAACCGGTTATAGGTTTCTGGCCTTCTTGTCACCAAGTCGAGGTTGGGAGACTACACTCTCCCGTCTTCGCATCGGCCACACTCGTCTTACTCACGGGTATCTCATGGAGAGGCTCCCTGCCCCTCTCTGTGAGCATTGTCAGGTTCCAGTGTCTGTTCGACATATCCTGTTGGACTGCCCACTCTATCAACGAGCACGCAGAATTTACCTCCAACGACGCCTTCGCTCTGCGGCCCTTTCTTTACCTTCCCTTCTTGCAGATGGACCCTCCTTTAATCCTGACTCTCTCATTGACTTTTTGACAGAAACTGACTTACTACACAAACTCTGAAGATTATACCTCTAGCACCTCCCTCAGTCCCTTCTACCTCGATCTTTTGTTACCCTCCACCCCTGCACTATCCTCCGTCATCTTGCACTCCATACCCTACTAATCGTCCATCTCCCTCTTACAACCCACTCTCCCTGCATCCTACAATAACTTGCAGCGCTGTATAACCCCTGTGGTTTAGCGCTTCTATTTGATTATAATAATAATAATTGCAGGTCCATGGCCGAATGCCCAGTCTGTGGTGCCGACGACCATGCCAGTCCTTGTAATCTACCTCCCTCTTGCTTTAACTGTCATGAGGCGCATCCATCGTACTCTCGCCATTGTCAGGTTTACCTGAATGAGCGGGAAATCCGCTGTCTCAAAGAGACGGAAGGCTTTTCATATGCTATGGCCGTCTCTCATCTACGCCTTCAAGGGAGACTTCCTCGTATTTCCTATTCTCACATTGCTAAACGTCGCCCCACTTCTGGGGTCCCAACTTCCCCGGCTTCCTCTGTGGTCGCCCCACCCTAAGTCACCTCTGTCTCGAATCCTTTTGATGTTCTTGGCTCCGAGGTCTCTACCTCGGCATCCCATACTGTCCACACCCCTTCCTCTACTCACTCACACAGTTCTGAGTCTACACGTCCTCGTCATTCTCCTAAACCTCAGCGCCCATTCTTCATAAGCCCGGCAAAAATCCCTACTGCCGGGTTCTTTTCGCTCCATCTAGTTCTGTAACGTGTGTGGAGGTTCATCCTCCCTCCTCATACACTACCTTCATCCCAGTCCTCCCAGCCTTTCGACAGTTTCCCCTTCCTCTCCTCGCCCTCTACTTTAGCAGTCTATAGACTCCCCGATCGTTGCTCACTCTTTACATTTCTAATGTAGTCCACATTCTGTATCTTTGACTTCCTAAACACTGGAAGCTATTGCAGAATATATTACACGAGACTGGGCCGATGATGGACACTACTCCATCTGAGGTTCCTCGTCTTCTTCTTCATCTCAACCCCCCTTCCTTCACAACGTCCTCCTCCCTCTCTGATTACAGGTCTTCGCTGCCTCCACACGCTGGACTTTTCTAACCCTAGTCCATAGCTTCCTCTCACTGCCACTATATCCTCCATAAATCATGGCTTATTTGTAGTGGAATATCCGAGGCCTCAGGTAAAGGTGAGCTTCAGGTGCATTTCTCTCCAGTTCCCTATTGGGTCTGTTTGCAAGAACCCAAATTACAATCCGCTGTTATCAGCCCTTTTCAGGATATAAGTTATATTCATCCGATCCTTTTTCCATGGAACCTTAACGAAAGTGCTCTTCTTAGTACGCACTGGTGTTCCATACCGTCAGCTCTATGTCATTCTTCTACATTACACCGCAGCCCGTATCCACTTGAATAAGTGGTATACACTCTGTCTTTAATTCCTCCTCTTCAGTTGGGCATTGTCTATCCTAGATGTTGATTTTCTGGTTTTTCCTTACCGCCACCCCTTCTTACTTGAGTGATTTTACACACCACTTTTCTGGGGAGGTCGGACTGTGACTCGTGCATTCAGTTGGAGGCATTCTTGCTTCTCTTCCTCCATGTTTTTAAATACGGTACTCCTACCCATTTTGACCCCAATCTCATTCTTTCTCTGCATCGATCTTTCCATCTGCTCTTCATCAAGTCCTGATCTCTACCTGGTCTGTCCTTCCGGACTTGCATGACAGCGATCATTTCTCAATCATCCTTAAGTCCCTCTGTTTTCTCCACCTGTCCATTCCCACGCTGGTAATTGACCGGGCAGAAATGGGACCTACGCACATCTTACTGCTCTTTCTTGAGGTTCCTTACCTCGTCCTCCATTGATGAGGTTTACATCTCTTTTCGTCCTCTATCTACAGGCTTCACATTCTATTCCCCAAACCTCGGGCAAGCATCCTCAGAAGTTGCGCCTTGGGTCTCTGCCGTGCTCGAAAAGCTTGAAACGTGCTGCATGGGGCAGGATGGTATAACAGGACAGAGAGACTCTTGATTTCAAGCAGAAGGAGCTATTGCTCGCCGTGTCATACGTGATGCTAAACGCACTTGCTGGCGAGATTGAGTTCTACTGTCACTTCGGTTTCCCTCGATGAGTCCCAGTCTGGAAGAAAGTGCGGAAATTGAGTGGTAAATTCTCCCCCGACCCGGCTCCTGTTCTTCAGGTTGCTGGTGTTGATATACACCCCTCTTGCCGTTGCCACTGAAATTGGTAATCATCTCGTCCGCATTTCTAGCTCCATCTGTCCCCCTCGTTCTTTCTTCTAGTCTGCAGCGAGTTAAAGCCCTTAGATTTTCTTCTCTTAGAGAAGAATCTTATAATTTTTCCCCTTCAAGAACTGGAGGCAACATTCTCTGCTTGCCGATCATCGGCAGCTGGGCCAGACGGCATACATATTCGTATGCACAGCATTTACATCAGTCTGCTCTTACTGTCCTCTTCGACTCTATCTCATATGGTCGCAAGGAGTTCTTCCCCAGCTGTGGAAGTCTGCTATTGTTCTCCTTTTCGAAAACCAGGTGCTACGGGACGTGATCCCTCTCACTACCGTCCCATCGCTCTTACCAGTGCAGTTTGCAGGTGATGGAACGTCTAGTTAATAGACGTTTGATGTGGTATTTAGAGACTCACAATAGTCTCTCCCCTAGTCAGTATGGCTTCCGTAAGGGCCGTTCTGCCATTGACCCTTGTTACGCTTAGATACGTATATTCAGAATGCTTTTGCGAATAACCATTCGGTTATCGCTATCTTTTTTCGACCTTGAGAAGGCTTATGATACAACTTGGAGATATAATATCTTGGCCCAGGCCCACTCCTTAGGCGTCCGAGGCAACCTACCATTCTTTCTTAAGGCCTTCTTAACTGACAGACATTTCGGGTCCGGGTTAGTAATGAACTCTCCCCGGAATTTGTCCAAGCGGAAGGTGTCCCCCAGGGATGTGTTCTGAGCACAACACTTTTTCTGCTTGCTATAAATAATCTGGCATCTGTTCTCCCATCCAATATTTGGTCATCGCTCTATGTGGATGACTTTGCTATAGCTTGTGCAGGTGCTGACTGTCACCTCACAGTTTCTCCAGCATGCCATCAACCGGGTTTCTGATTGGGCCACCACTCACGGGTTTAAATTTTCTAGTGGCAAAACTCATCAAATTACGTTCACTAGACGTTCAGTGATCTCGATCATCCATTGTACTCTATACGGCTCACGTATCCCAGAACGTGATACAGTCAGGTTTCTCGGCCTCCTGTTCGATCGTCGATTGTCCTGGAAACCTCACATTACCTCTCTGAAGGCAACTTGTCACACCAGGCTGAACCTTCTTAAAACCCTCGCACATCTTTCATGGGGGGCTGATCGTAGAACCCTCCTTCGCCTACATTCAGCCCTAATTTTGTCGAAACTCGATTATGGTGACCAGATATATTCTGCGGCCTCCTGCTACTCTTTCCATCCTTAATCCGTCCATCACCAGGGATTACGCTTATGCCTTGGTGCTTTCGTTCTACCCGGTTGAGAGCCTCTATGTGAAGCTAACATTCCATCTTTATCTGATCGTCGTGATGCACATTCCATTCGCTATTATGTTCGCTCTCATGACCTCCGCAATCCTTCCATGTATAGGATTGTCACAGATGTTAGTAGACGCTCGTTATTTGTTCGTCGCCCCTGTTTACTTCGTCCCTTTTCTCTTCGTCTGCATTCACTCTTGTCTTCCCTTCAGCTTCACCCTTTCCTCTACCCCCTTGGGAAGTTCCTGCTGTCCGTGTCTGTTCTATTCCTCTACCTTGCGCGAAAACCCAACTACCTACGGCGGCTTCTCGCTCTTTTTTTCTAGATCACTTCCATTCTCATTCCCATGCCATCGCAGTATACACCGATGGTTCAAAGTCATCTGACAGTGTCGGATTCGCAGCAGTCTTCCCGGACAATCTGTTACCCTCGGCTAGCATCTTTACGGCTGAATTGTATGCCATTCTTGTGGCACTTATCCGTATTGCATCTATGCTTGTGTCACCATTTGTGGTCGTTTCAGACTCCCTTAGTGCTTTACAGGCTATCTGTAAAATTTGATACACCTCACCCCCTAGTTCTTCGTATCCACATTTGGTTACGCCGTATCTTTAGCAAGCACAAAGATATTGTTTTTTGTTGGGTCCCTGGTCATGTTGACGTACAGGGCAATGAACAGGCAGACACTGCTGCGCGGGCAGCAGTACATGACCTTCCAGTTTCATATTGAGGTGTTCCATTCACGGACTATTTTTCAGTCATTGTTACTGGCCTTCTGGCCTTCTTCTTGTCACCAATGTCGAGGTTGGGAGACTACGCTTTCCTGTCTTCGCATCGGCCACACTCATCTTACTCATGGAGAGGCTCCCTGTCCCTCTCTGTGAGCATTGTCAGGTTCCAGTATCTGTTAGCCATATTCTGTTGGACTGCCCACTCTATCAACGAGCACGCAGAATTTACCTCCAACGTCGTCTTCGCTCTGCTGCCCTTTCTTTTCCTTCCATTCTTGTTGATGGGCCCTCCTTTAATCCTGACTCTCTCATTGACTTTTTGACAGCAACTGACCTACTACACAAACTCTGAAGATTATACCTCTAGCACCCCCTCAGTCCCTTGCTACCCTCTATCCCTGCACTATCCATTGTCCTGCTGCACTCCATAACCTACTAATCATCCCTCTCCCTCTTACAACCCTTTCTCCCTGCATCCTGCTCTACCCTGCTGCGCTGTATAACCCCTGTGGTTTAGCGCTTCTTTTGATTATAATAATAATAATAATAATAATAATAATAATACAGGAATATAAGATAAAAGTTAAGAATGGAGGAATCACAGATTTATTTGAAGTTCTATCATTCCATTTTAGCGCTTCTATTTGATAATAATAATAATAATAATAATCTATCATTCCATCACAAACATCTATGATTGGGTCTAACGAGTGTGGAAAACTTACCTTAAAAAAAGACAAGAAGACGTGTGAGCCGGAGTTGGCCAGGAAGACGATAGAAAGAAAGGTGCTAAAGCCTCCGTTGAGAACAGCTGGTCCGATGGTGGCCACCGTGTTCTTGGCCCGCTCATCTCTAGTGCCAGCTATGGTCATGAATGTGTGACCAACATGAGCAGCATAGTCAACACACAGCCCAATGGCCAAAACCAGGTCTATACAGGAGACAGTGTCGATAGTGAGGCCCCACCAGTGCATGAGGGCGCCCACGTCAACCAGGGTCAACAGTACACACACCAGAACCATTATGCTGGTGACCAGGCTGGCTATGAGCAGCAGCGTCACTATGAACACCACAGCTAGAGCTAGACCCATGTTCCGATACAACTCCTCTTCGATTACTTGGTTTGTTTCCCATTCTCCGTAGGATCTTGACCAAACATACACGTATCCGGTGAAATTGATCTCTCTGATAATTGATTTGACGCTTTCCATAGCTTTTATTTCCTCTCTTGATGTTGACATCAGTGTATGCCTGTAGTTAATACTGGAAATTGTTACTGTAGGGGCCATTTGTGTGCAGTTAAGGTTAGATGAGAAACGGAAGTTCCGACTTCTGTATGGTGACCCGTTAGGAGAAAAAAGGAATTGGCTCAGCTGATCTAGAAACTCTTCCTCAGACTGTTGGGGGTCAGGGACTTTGTAGCCTTGCTTTTTCCAGTACCATTTGTATTTATCATACCAGCTGTCAACCTCCACTATAGTTTCACTTTCCTTTAACCGTGTTGTCAGTAAATCAATATTGAACAGCTCTAAAAATAAATTCATATTCCCAAAATACACAGAACCCTGTTCTCCCGAAGATGGGTAATAATGATTTTGCTTAATGAAGTATTTGTAAAGGTAGGAATCTTGTGGTAGAAACCAGATAGGATCAAATTCCTGCCGCAGGTTGGATAGTCCCCAGGCTGAGACACAGGCTAGAACAGCTGTAGCTGCAAGCACGAAGATCTTTACCGGCAGCAGGAAAAGCAGGTTGGCATACACATGTGTAAAGAAAGTTTGGCACAAGTCTGTTTGGCTGCAGTGGTTGGGAGTCCAGTTATTGAGTTTCCAGCACCACAGAAGTCCATGGCGGGTATCCTCGAGGCGTCTCTGGTCTATAGAGAGAAATGCCACAAAAAAGGTGGCCTGGAAAAAGTAAACAGATGCAATACCAACAGCAGCATAGAGACAGAAGGATCTGAGTGCTGGCAACATAGTTGTACTGCCAACAGCAAATGCGGCAAAGTCTGTGACAGAGGTGACAGTGATGGAAACTCCAGCGTGTTTAAGAGCATAACCAACACGCTCATTCAGCTCCTGTTTCTTCTCCTGTGGGGATAAGTTGTTCCACGCCTGCATGATAACGAACATGTCATCGATACCAAGTCCTAGCAGCAGGAATGGTAGAATGCTGTTCACAGGTCCGTAAGGAATGTTAATAGCTGAACATAAGCCATATGAGACGCCCACAGCTAGTCCCACGCAAGAAAGTCCTATTATGGAGAGCACCGGTCTCTGCTCCACCATGTTAAATTTTCCAAGCATAATTACTACGTAAACGAACACAATACCAAATCCAAGACTTAGATATTTTAGATCATTTAGGACATTTTCGCCACTAACCGTACCAAAACTGGACGATGCCATGAGGTAGAGCGAGACATTCGGTGGGCGTTCTGTATCATTTAGAACATTATTGATAAATTTCTGTTCCCATTCATAAGTAACAGCATCCACTTGTGATCCGGTTCCAACATCATTTATGTAGTCTCCTCTTCCAATTGCCGTACGATTAATTTTGGTGAACCAAGTTTGTCTGGAGGCTCCAGCTTTAACAATTTGGCCTTCGATGTCCCTCTCTACCTTGCCAAGGAATGTTGTAATATTTATTGGAAAGCCAGTGACGGCGCTTGTGTCAACGGTGTTGACTTTTTTAATGATTTGTTGCTGGCTTAGAGAGCTGAGAAAGTCACGATCATAGCCAAACACCTCTAGAATGCTGCTTTCCAAACATGCTTCTTTCATTGACTCAATAAATTCACAATAGCTATTTCTAGGTAGCACCAAACTCCAGTCAATACCCCCATCATTGTTTTCGTTATCAACAGCCTGTCTTAAACTTTTCATACGAACTGTCGTAGGAAGTTCAGTGGCCACCTCACTGTATTGGTTGGGTACTGCTTCCTCCATGATGTCTCTCCTCCGCCTGCCAGACAAAGCTGTAGACAAGGTGGGCACCTTGGCGCACACCCTCTCCCATGTTGCTGATGTGGTCTTGGTGTCCACAACGACCTCATGGATTTTCAGCATCTCCAGAAGAACGTGTTTATCCAATACGTTCTCAGATTCATAGATAGCCATATTGATTCTTAGGTCCGATGGAAAGTTTTTTTCCTGCCACTCCATGACCTTAATAAAATCTGAGTTTTCTGGTGTCCACAGCTTAAAGGGGCGCGTCTCTTGATTAAATTTAGTTATACCTATGCAGCAGAAGGCGGTAATGACGAGGCAGAAGAGGAGGAAAAGGTAGGGGGTCCGAGCAATAGTCTTACCGTAACTGAAGAAAGCATGTTCGAGCACATCGATAATGGCATTACTGACCCTGGCCAGCAAGTCCCTGGCTGGTTGCTGCCGCCCATTAACAACCCCAGATGGGGACGATGAGGTCCCCGAACGCACCGTAGTAACCATGCTCATTCTGCGCTGTAGAGAGGCATACCATAAGTCTGTGAAGATTCATATTCAAATTTTTATTTCTTTGTATAGTATACAGTGTATGATTTACATGTTATAAGATATTGTTAAGCACAAAGAAAGCCACTAGCATGCCTGAGCATTTTGGGCAGACTAATCCTAATGCTTACACATTACTTAAAACTAGACAGGTTACAGAGTTGTAAATTTTAATTATTCGATAATTCTTTATGAAGGCTGATAAGTTCTTATATATGACTTTCCTTCTATTTTATGTGAAACATGATAATTGCAATAATTTTTAAATATGCATGAGAAATTATAAAAAATGAAATCTAAATATCAGGGATAGAAATAATTACGTTGTTCAGTCAGTTTCCTTGACAAAGGGCACTTTGAGAGTTACTCTCGTAACTCTCATTCTTACTCTCGTATCTCTCATTCTTACTCTCGTAACTCTCATTCTTACTCTCGTATCTCTCATTCTTACTCTCGTATCTCTCATTCTTACTCTCGTATCTCTCATTCTTACTCTCGTATCTCTCATTCTTACTCTCGTATCTCTCATTCTTACTCTCGTATCTCTCATTCTTACTCTCGTATCTCTCATTCTTACTCTCGTATCTCTCATTCTTACTCTCGTATCTCTCATTCTTACTCTCGTATCTCTCATTCTTACTCTCGTATCTCTCATTCTTACTCTCGTATCTCTCATTCTTACTCTCGTATCTCTCATTCTTACTCTCGTATCTCTCATTCTTACTCTCGTATCTCTCATTCTTACTCTCGTATCTCTCATTCTTACTCTCGTATCTCTCATTCTTACTCTCGTATCTCTCATTCTTACTCTCGTATCTCTCATTCTTACTCTCGTATCTCATTTTACTCTCGTATCTCTCATTCTTACTCTCGTATCTCTCATTCTTACTCTCGTATCTCTCATTCTTACTCTCGTATCTCTCATTCTTACTCATTCTCATTCTTACTCTCGTATCTCTCATTCTTACTCTCGTATCTCTCATTCTTACTCTCGTATCTCTCATTCTTACTCTCGTATCTCTCATTCATTCTATCTCTATTCTTACTCGTATCTCTCATTCTTACTCTCGTATCTCTCATTCTTACTCTCGTATCTCTCATTCTTACTCTCGTATCTCTCATTCTTACTCTCGTATCTCTCATTCTTACTCTCGTATCTCTCATTCTTACTCTCGTATCTCTCATCTCGTATCTCATTCTTACTCTCGTATCTCTCATTCTTACTCTCGTATCTCTCATTCTTACTCTCGTATCTCTCATTCTTACTCTCGTATCTCTCATTCTTACTCTCGTATCTCTCATTCTTACTCTCGTATCTCTCATTCTTACTCTCGTATCTCTCATTCTTACTCTCGTATCTCTCATTCTTACTCTCGTATCTCTCATTCTTACTCGTATCTTCCGTTTGCATGAGGATATATGGTCACAATTTTTCCAAGAGGCCATTGGGACCTCGGACCATCATTGTTAATAATCACTATGTCACCAGGTCTTAAGGACTTATAATTTTCTGGAACAACACTTGTCTTACTTTTTAACGAGGGAAGGCTCGTGTTAGCACGAACTGAGTTCTCCGTTCGAATGAGCGGATAAAGGTGATAAACAGCACAAGGGTTCTAGAGTGTATAATTCATAGATACCTTAATGAAGGGAACTGGAATTACCCTCCCCTGTGGTTTAGCGCTTCTATTTGATTATAATAATGGAATTACCCTGCACTTCCATGGATCAAACCTGATTGTCTTCATTCCTCCTTTACCCAGGATTTGTATGACTTGGTGAATATCAAAATGGTATACACTACCGTCAGGTTGGTAGGAGAGACACATAGGCAACAGTCAGCCTGCTGTGTAGGCGAAACGTTTCGGAACAAAGTTGCCTAACTGTTGCCTATGTGTCTCTCTTACCATTTGTATGACTTTCTGGTTTAGCGCTCCACCACTTTCTCTTGTTCTCGCCCCTCTCGGCTGCCTATATAAACCTCCCTCCCTCCCATCTTTCTTTAAAAGTGTGGATCAGTAAGCCAGCGGAAGGCTTCGGTCAGATGACCAAAAGCTCCAACGGCGGGTCATCCTCTGACTAAGACCCGCGTCAGGAAACAACTCTCCGGTGTCCTGACGAACCTACCCTCCCTTCTTTGTGTCAGTGTGACTTTGTAAATGGTCTAAGTCGTACCGAAACGTCGTCGTAAGCTCCTCTCTTCAATTGCGGGTTATTTGTGTATCAAATTTCTATTTCTTTTCATAGTTTACAATGTGTGACTGACATGTTATAAGGAGTCTATTTCCATGCATAGTTTACAATGTGTAATTACAATATTGATTTGCTAGGAGCAAAGAAAGCCACTCACGCCCAGCATTTCACCCAGACTGAACCTAATTCTTTACAGACTACTTAATACTAGACATTTATATCATAGTTGCTTCAAATTGAACATTGTTTTTTATATATCAACAGAGGTAGATTTGGTGGATTTAGCACTTAGCTTTGATAATAATAGCTGTATAATCCTATGGGTTTAGCGCTTCCATAAGAGAAGCCCCCGTCAAGGGAGGTTCCTTGACGCTGGTGAGGAGCTCTTGATCTAGGGAATTGGATCTGTGCTCCGATTCCCTGAATTGAGTCTGAATACCTTCCATTCTTCCCCCCCCCCCACAGGCGCTGTATAATCCCTACGGGTTTAGCGCTCCCCCATTATTATAATAAGAGGAGCCACCCAGCGGACGGTACAACACAGTCACCGGTTTGATGCCGGTGAGGGCTCTTGATCCAAGGAATTGGACCTGTCCTTCCCTTCTTTGGATTAAACCTAATTGCTTCGTTTTTTTCCCCAGATGTTGTATGGCCCCTTCAAGTGACTTACAGTTACACGTGATAATGTGAACTACACCATAACTCTGACTTTTGGTTTAAAGATAAATTTCCTTGGGTCTTCCAGACTCCCAATTGTGTCATTACGAAACTTTTAAGTCTAGGATGTTATTATAAGATATGAAGTGTACCTCAAGTGTGTTATTAATATTTTGTAATTCTTAATACTTTTTTCAAGATGACCTTCAAAGAACATGCCCTTCAGGGTGATACTCTTCAAAGAATATGCCCTTCAGGGTGATACTCTTCAAAGAATATGCCCTTCAGGGTGATACTCTTCAAAGAATATGCCCTTCAGGGAGATACTCTTCAAAGAATATGCCCTTCAGGGTGATACTCTTCAAAGAATATGCCCTTCAGGGAGATACTCTTCAAAGAATATGCCCTTCAGGGAGATACTCTTCAAAGAATATGCCCTTCAGGGAGATACTCTTCAAAGAATATGCCCTTCAGGGTGATACTCTTCAAAGAATATGCCCTTCAGGGAGATACTCTTCAAAGAATATGCCCTTCAGGGTGATACTCTTCAAAGAATATGCCCGTCAGGGAGATGAGATGTTTTTCAAAGAATATGCCTTCAAAAATATGCCCTTCAAAGAATATGCCTTCAAAAAATATGCCCTTCAAAGAATATTCTCTTCAAGAAGATGGTTTTCAAAGAATATGCCCTTGAAGGAGATGCCCTTCAAGGGAATGCTTTCCAAAAAATATGCCCTTCAAGGAGATGCTCTTCAAGGAGATGACCTTCAGAAACGATGTCCTTAGAGATCCCCTTCAGGGAATGCTCTTCAAGGGGATGCACTACAAAGGATCGCCCTTCAAGGTAATTAGTCTTCTAGGGAATCGAAGGGAATGCCCATCAAGAGGATGCAGTTCAAGGGAATGCCGCACATCAAGAGGATGCAGTTCAAGGGAATGCCCATCAAGAGGATGCAGTTCAAGGGAATGCCCATCAAGAGGATGCAGTTCAAGGGAATGCCCATCAAGGGGATGTTCTTCAGAAGGGGTTCATTGATGCTGGTGAAGGGCACGTCAGGTCGTTATGCGTTGTTTACAGTGGACAAAGTCAGGGCATTTTTCCAGAATGGTTTGTAATATGCCATTACGGATACAATATTTTGATATTTCCTGAACATTTGCGCGTGAGTTGTGTCTGAATTCATTAATGTTATCACATTCCAGCACGTCATGGCGCATGGTGTCACAGTGGTTCATCTGGTAAAATTTACATTTAGTTATGTCTAAGTCAGCTGGTGATGCTGACGCAACCTGCCAGAGATACTTGTAACCCAGCCGGAGCTGTGTTTACATTCAAGCATACCTTGCTAAAATATAAGGTAATGTAAATAAGTCAGAACCACATTTAAGCTATGTTGTAATATTTTTGCGACTTAATTCATGTTTGCATAAATAACTCATTACGACTGTAATCAAGGTCAGCAAGAGTCTGGGTTCGATTCCCAGCGAGGGTAGTAACATTGGGCGTGTTTCTTGACACCGGTTGTCTATGTTCACCCATCAGTAAAATGGGTACCTGGGTGTTAGTTGACTGGTGTGGGTCGCATCCTGGGACAAAACTGACCTAATTTGCCCAAAATGCTCTGCATAACAAGCGGCTTTCTATATAGTAGTATGTCACTGATGTCAGCTAGGCCTGTATACCTTGTGCATGTACTTGTAGTAAATAAAGATATTATTATTATTATTATTATTAGATTATATAAATATGTAAATAGTTCATTACCACTGTAACTTGTTTAGCTATAAAAACTTTGGGGCCCAATCCCTGGACCCATTAAAATGATGTATATCTGTAATATTTTGACTACCACCCACGGGATAGGTGTGGGGTGCTTAATAAAGATATTAAACTAACAATTCCAGAAAATCGAGGCAACCCATTCCCTGGATCTTACCTGATTACCATCACCTTTCCCATTCCACAGCGCTGTATACCCATCAAGGGAGGTGCTTTGATACTGGTGAGGGGCTCTTGATCTTAAGAGTTACACACGTTCTTCCCTGCCTTGAATCTAACCTATTTGCCTTCTCTTCGTTTGGTGTTGTATGATCCCTACAGATTTAGCGCTCCCTCTCCCCTTCCCATGAATGGAATGATTGTGTTAGCTCGAGACGTAGTGCCTTCGACTGACATCTAAAGGAACCAGGTTTGATCCCGGGATGAGTGTAAACGTTGGGCAACTTTCCTTACATCTGTTGCCCTTGTTCACATAGTAAATAGGTACCAGCGTGTTAGCCGACTGTCGTATCCTGGAAAGATCAAAGAACCCAGTAGAAATAAGCCACACTGACCGACTTTCTTGGGTTATTCTGTGTTACAAATCGCCGTGTTAATAACTAATAACATTCATCAAGTTTTACACAGATCCAGGATAAGACTAGTTATGGGATCCCTGCTGGTTTAGCGGTTCACTTTGATTAAAATAAAAATAGAATAACACTAACCTCTATATAAGTATTTTCAGCAATTCTTGACGCAGTATCTCCGTATTATACGTATACAGGAATGTGTGAGCCTCTCTTATGCACTCAACATCTCTCACAACTTGTTGCAAGGAGCCAGCTACCCTTGTTATAATGCACTTATTTTTATCACTTACATGTTGCAAGCACCGTTTATTGTGACAAACTTTGTGGTAGCGATAAGGTTGATTGATAGCATTATACAATGGTAGACCAGTAACAAGAGCAGATCAATACAAGGAGTAGCAGCGACCTACTTCCCCTTCAGCCACACACTGACTACCTTACCTGCAGCCTGTCCTCTTATCCTTCATTTATTCCCTTTGTTATTCACCCCATACCTGCTCTTATCTGCAGTCTGTCCTTTTATAGTTGATTTATTATCTTTATTATAAACCTCACACCTGCAGCCTTTCCTCTCACCCTTCATTTATTATCTTTATTATACACCCCATACCCACCTTGTGGGCGGTGGTCATAAGATAATAGAGACGGAGGTCGAGGGACTAAGCACCTGGTCACAGACCGGGCCGCGGGGGCGTTGACCCCTGGAATTCTCTCCAGGTAAACTCCAGGTAAACCTCTCAAGAGGGACCTTGAGGCGAGTGAGGGGGGCTCTTGGTCCAAGGAATTGAACCTGACCTCACCTTCCTTGGATCGAGCATGAATGCCTCCCGTTCTCCCAGGCGCTGTATGACCCCTATGTATTTCTCACCCCATGAATGAAATAATGTAATGGAAAGTGTTACGTTAGTTTAACTCCCTGAGTGTCACTTATGGCTTGCTTGTGCCATAAGCTAGACACACTTATGGTGGTTTTTATAGGCACCGATGGCGATAATGCAAGTCTTTTTTACAAAGTAATAAGCAAATTACTTATCCTTCAATAGAAGTGTCGTGATCCACCAGTGAGCGGCTCCTGATCCAAGGAATTTAGCATGTTCTCTTCTTGCAATAGAAAGTGATTGCCTCACAGTCTCCTATATAACCTCTACGCATTTAGAATTTCCCTCATTAAAATAAAAAAGAAATGGTAAGGCATATTTGCCCCCCTATTTTCCATCAGATAGTCTCTGTGTGGACCTTACAGTCCTTTGCTACCTGTGTTTTCCCAGATAGACATGTTTTACATTATACATTTCATTATGATAGTCAATGAATCTGCTAGTTACTATCTATGTTGTTTTTGCTCAAACTCGTTTACCATCTCCTTTTCTGTTTTTTTGTTAAATTATATTTGTCTTTATTTATATTTATTGTTATTTTAGACAAATCATCGACTTAATTTTGGCCATCAGAGCGGCCTGGACCCCTCACAGCATCATTACCAAAAGTTAGTTTAATATCTTTATTATGCACCCCATACCCATCCTGTGGGCGGTAGTCCAAAGATTGCAGAGGCACATAATAATGGGTCCAGGGACTGGATCGAAAAGTTTTGACAGCTGAGCATGTTACAGTGGTAATGAACTATATTTACATGTTTGTATCTGGTCACAATCGTAATAAATTATTTATGCAGATATGAATTATTTACAGTGACCGAAGTCAGGGTATTTTTCCAAAATGGTTTGTAATATTCCATTGTGGATAAAATACTTTGACATTTCTGAGTGAGCTCTCTTTGAATTCATTAATTTTATTGCATTTCAGTACATAATGATGCAGTGTGACAATTGTCCATCTGGCAAAGTTTACATTTCGTTTGGTCTACTCCTTGTGGTGGTGATTTAACCTGCCAAAGATACTTGTAACCCAGCCTCAGCCGGGCGGTAGTGACATCCAAGAGTCTATTTATTTTGTTAGATGCACTATAGACATGATAGTGGCCCCTCCGGAACGACGGAATGATGATAGATGAACTGATTTGTATCAGTCTCCCTCAGTCGTAAGTCAATAAAGTTCAGTTGAAGTTCTTTTCGAATTATCGTTCTCAACTCCTAACTGACAGCCAGTGGCGGACCTACATTTTTGGGGCTCTGAAGCTTGAACTGTTGTGGGGGAGGCCCCTTCGCAACCAGCAACAGATAGCCTTTTGATTTAAATTATTTTGTATTGAATTACACTGTATTATTAATATTATTAAAAAAAAACTAATGCAGTAGACCCAAAATTTTTAAGCCATGTAGACTAAAGTGTCTTCTGGGGCCCCTCCAGGATTAGGAGCCCTGAAGCTTAAGCTTCACTATTTTCATAGTAGATCCGCCCCTGCTGACAGACTTAAGATTTAATCTACTCCCTCTTTGAAGGAATATGGCTTAGCCAGTTTATCAGTTCTATCATGCATCTGAAGACCTGGAGTTTACCTGGAGAGAGTTCCGGGGGGTCAACGCCTCCGCGGCCCGGTCTGTGACCAGGCCTCATGGTGGATCAGGGCCTGATCAACCAGGCTGTTACTGCTGTGAGACGAAATCCTGAAACCCTCTCCAGGTATACGTGCACTTCAACTTCACTGTCTACAATCCTACCATACCTGTGTCTGGCTTCTGACACAAGCATACCACAATTCATACTTAAGGAGTTGAGAGGAGGACCAGAGCCTCTTTCAAAACACCAACACACCCTTAGCAACCTGATCCTGCTGACAACACCGGCTGCACCTCCTGATTCGCTGCCACACAACACCTCTCACTCACTGCTTCAAGCCATTCACTGCATCATGACTGATTCTCTAATGTGTCTTACAGCTAGATTTTAAATAATAAGTCACGTTGTCTGATAATTGTACTTATGCTTTCCTGTACTTAAATAAACTTATTGATCCTTTGCAACTTTCAAAGCTGGGCTACCAGGCACTCAGTGCCCTTCCAGCTAACCCTCCCAGCTGACCCTCCCAGCTAACCCCAGGCGGCACCCAGTCCTCTTACTCATACACCATTTCACCGTTATAAAGACTGTCAGATTTGAGACTGGTGAAGACACCTTAACAGTGAAAATCTAACATATTTATACCTACCGCGCTCAGGGGCTGCCAGTATCAAACGAGTCAGAATAAAAGAATGAAGATTTTATTTCTTTAGAAAGGTTACAATGTGTAATTACAATTTTCATTTGTTAAGTGTAAAAAAAGCCACTATCATGAGTGTGTGTACTCACCTATTTGTGGTTGCAGGGGTCGATTCATAGCTCCTGGCCCCGCCTCTTCACTGATTGCTACTAGGTCCTCTCTCTCCCTTCTCCATGAGCTTTATCAAACCTCGTTTAAAACTATGTATGGTTCCTGCCTCCACTACGTCACTTTATAGGCTATTCCACTTCCTTTTAGAGATTTTAGATTTTGCCACCGAAGTGGCTAGTTTATTGTGCACCCCATATCCATCCTGTGGACGGTAGCGCAAGAGCATATGGATACACAAAAGGCCTAGGCAGTAGGCCCCAAAGGGGTTAACAATTGTACATTTGGGTTTATATCTACATTTCAATTATCTGTTACAAGCAAATTTAGGAAATTTGCTTAGTACAACTGGCATCTTATTTCATGAATAAGATATCTTGACATGTCACATAGGTTATTATACTGTCTATCTCTATATTCCTCAATAAGTGGACAATTAAGCACATAAGCTATCAAACTTTGAGGTCCAGTCCCTGGACCCATTATGTACCTCTGTAATCTTTTGACTACCGCCCACAGGATGGGTATGGGGTGCATAATAAAGATATCAAACAAACAACAAGTGTTCAAGACAGTGACCATATGCCTGATCACATAATTTGCATTTAGTTTGATCATCATCTGTGTCTCCCAAACTGTCAGAAGTACTTGTAGCCAAGCCTAAGCCTGGCCACTACAACATCAGTCAGTCTGTTCACATTGCAAGTTGCTCCACAAACATGCCCATCTGTGCTCGCATTATCATGAGCACAGATAGGCACGTTCATGGAGATTAATTTGGATTTATATCTACAGTTCACTTATCTGTTACAAATTCACTTCCTGACACCTCTATGACTGAAGAAATACTTCCTAACATCCTTTGACTCATAGGAGTCTTTAACTTCCAATTGTGACCCCTTGTTTCTATGTCCCATATCTGGAACATCCTGTCTTTGTCCACCTTGTCAATTCCTCGCAGCATTTTATATGTCGTTATCATGTCTCCCCTGACCCTCCTGTACTCCAGTGTCGTCAGGCCGATTTCCCTTAACCTTTCTTCGTAGGATAATCCCCTTAGCTCTGGGACTAGTCTTGTTGCAAACCTTTGCACTTTTTCTAATTTCTTGACGTACTTGACCAGGTGTGAATTCCAAACTGGTGCTGCATACTTCAATATGGGCCTGACGTATATGGTGTACAGAGTCTTGAACGATTCCTTACTGAGGTATCGGAACGCTATTCTTAGGTTTGCCAGCCGCCCGTATGCTGCACCAGTTATCTGATTGATGTGCGCCGCAAGAGATGTGCTCGGTATTATACTCATCCCGAGATCTTTTTTCTTAAGTGAGGTTTGCAGTCTTTGGCCACCTAGACTATACTCTGTCTGCGGTCTTCTTTGCCCTTTCCCGATCTTCATGACAAGGTTAAATTCAAGGAGCCAGTTGCTGGACCAGGCTTGTAGCCTATCCAGGTCTCTCTGCAGTCCTGCCTGATCCTCGACCGATTTAATTCTCCTCATTAACTTCACATCATCTGCAAACAGGGACACTTCTGAGTCTACCCCTTCCATTATGTCATTCACATATACCAAAAACAGCACAGATCCAAGGACTGACCCCGCTCGTCACAGGCGCCCACTCTGACACCTTGTCATGTACCATGACTCGTTGTTGCCTCCCTGTTAGATATTCTCTGTTCCATTGCAGTGCCTTTCCTGTTATGCGTGCCTGATCCTCTAGCTTTTGCATTAACCTCTTATGAGGAACTGTGTCAAAGGCCCTCTTGCAGTCCAAGAAAATGCGGTTTATCTACCCCTCTCTCTCGTGTCTTACTTCTGTTACCTTGTCATGAAACTCCAGTAGGTTTGTGACACAGGATTTCCCTTCCCTGAAACCGTGCTGGTTGTCGTTTATAAGCTTGTGTCTTTCTAGGTGCTCCACCACTCTCCTCCTGATGATCCTCTCTATGACTTTGCATACTATACACGTCAGTGACACAGGTCTGCAGTTTAATGCCTCGTGCCTGTTTCCTATCTTAAAAATTGGGACTACATTTGCCGTCTCCCATACCTCAGGTAGTTGCCCAATTTCAATGGATGTGTTGAAGATTTTTGTTAGTGGCACACACAACATCTCTGCTCCCTCTCTAAGGACCCATGGAGAGATGTTGTCTGGTCCCACTGCCTTTGAGGTATCAAGGTCACTTAGCAGCTTCTTCACCTTCTCCTTGGTTGTGTTTATTTCATCCAACACTTGTTGGTATATCCCTTGTTCGTGTACCCTCTGTTCTGACTTCCCGAGTCCTTTCTGTCTCCACTGTAAATACTTCTTTAAATCTCATGTTGAGCTCCTCACATACTTCTTGGTCGTTTCTTGTGAGCTCCCCACCTTCCTTCCTCAGCCTGATTACCTGTTCCTTGACTGTTGTCTTCCTCCTGATGTAGTTATACAACAGCTTCGGGTCAGACTTGACTTTTGATGCTATGTCGTTTTCATACTGTCGCTGGGCCTCCCTCCTTATCTGTGCATATTCGTTTCTGGCTCTTTGACTAATCTCTTTATTTTCCTGGGTCCTTTGTCTTCTCTACTTTTTCCATTCTCTAGTGCACTTAGTTTTTGCCTCCCTACACCTTTGGATAAACCAAAGTCTCATTCTGGTATTCCGATTGTGTGTATCTGTGCTCATGTACTCACCTAGTTGTGGTTGCAGGGGTCGATTCACAGCTCCTGGTGTGTGTGTGTGTACTCATCTAGTTGTATTCACCTAGTTGTGGTTGCAGGGGTCGATTCACAGCTCCTGGCCCCGCCTCTTCACTGGCCACTACTCGGTCCCTCTTCCCGCTCCATGAGCTTTATCATACCTCTTCTTAAAGCTATGTGTGGATCACTTCCCAGACTATTCCACTTCCTGACAACTTTGTGTAAATAAGTTTATTCAGGTATACAAAAATACAGTTACATAGATTATCATACATAGCAGCATATGTGTAGAAAACCTAGGATAACCCAAAAAAGTCAGACAGAGTGACTTATTTCCAATCTGTATGCCTTGCCAGCCCTCTACACCACACCAGTCACCAGTACCATGATCGTTTAACTACTGGGTTAAGCCCTGGTACTATCTCTTCCTCTCATAACCTTCCTCTCACCAGTCTATTCTTCCCCTATCCCCACTTCCCCGCTCACCCCAAAAGGCTGTGGGGAGTAGTATAGCTGCCCAAGTGACGCTTTAGACCACTCAGCTACAGATGCCACAATAATCTAGGTAGAAAGGTTACAAGCCATGCTGTAACACAATGTACAGACAAAATACAAGAAACGAATGTTTTTGATATCCCATGTGTTATTTAACCTGAGTAGAAAAACAGAATAAAAAGCTCTAAAAATATGAAAACTCCCAGCAAAAGGCCTCGGCCAGATGATTAAAAGCTTCACTGGTGGGCCATCATCTGACTAAGACCCGCGTCAGCAAACAATTAGTCTTGTTTCCTGACAAACCTTACCTAACCTAACCCAGGGGATTATCTCCTATCAAAAGACACGGAGGTAAAAAAAAAAAAACTTAATTTGATTCAAATTAACCTAGATAGACTGTAAGTCAGTTGCATGTAGTGGCACCTGCTTATCCAGACCAGTCAACATTACTATCACCACTACATTGCTAACACCAATAATTATTATAACTAAAATTGACAGTAGAAAGATCTATTACCATCTCTTCATATTAACATTGCTGTATAAATATATTCAGTTTCGTTACTTAAAATTATCATTAAATGTAATAATTTTATTTACAGACATTTATATTGAAGGTAGCATTTACTTATATTTACTTCATCTATACAACTCTGTAATATCAAGTAGCTTTAAGTTCTAGTTGTACCCCGGTAAGCCAGCAGAAGGCCTCGGTCAGATAACCAAAAGCTCCAACGGCGGGTCATCATCTGACTAAGACCCGCGTCAGGAAACACTTGTCCTGTTTCCTGACAAACCTTACCTAACCTAACCTTCTTTCTGTTAGTGTGACTTTACCTAGCCTAACCTTCTTTCTGTTAGTGTGACCTTACCTAACCTAACTTGTCAGATATGACCTGCATAACCAGAGGCTTGAAAGTTATATGAAATAAGTCTTACGTAATTTTGTAATAATTATGTAGATTTTGAAAATAAATTTTGTGGTTGTTGGTACGTGTGCACACGCTCGTGCATGTGTGTATACTCACCTATATGTGGCTGCAGGGGTCGAGTCACAACTCCTGTGGTGTGTTAGTTACCATTTTGTCCTAGGCACATGCCGATTAGACACTAGGCCTGTTGTATGTGTGTGTGTGTGTAAGGAAACACTTCGAAATGTTTCCGCCCCGCCGGGAATTGAATCCGGCCCTCCGTGCGTGAAGCAAGAGCTTTAGCCCACTGCGCGCCGTGGTGTGTGTGTGTGTCTACAATGTGTGTGTGTGTGTGTGTGTGTGTGTGAGCGAGGTAGGATCAGTGTGTTGGGTGGCGGGACTACGGTCAGACGTCCTCTATATCTGGTGGTGATGAGTGTTATCAGTGTGTGGCCGCCCCTCTCGCTGTTGCTGTCTACCACCTCAGCATCACCACCTTAACTACCACCTCAGCATCACCACCTTAACTACCACCTCGCGTCCTTCTTCCATGGACACAATTTGAATAAATATAAACGAGTTTTGTGTTAGATCTTAAATATATCAACTTAGATCCAAAATATATCAACTTAAATCTAATTAAAACGTTTTGAAAAGATCGACCACATAAAACATTTTTAATTCATAGTAATTTTACAAAGACGACCTGATCATTGAAGAGGTGTGGCAGGTTTGTCATGTGGCGAGTGGTCGTTGTAGTGATGGTGGTGGTCACAACCACCATGACAGGTAAGTGTCATGTTGCATGTGGTCGTTGTAGTTATGGTGGTGGTTACAACCACCATGACAGGTAAGTGTCATGTTGCATGTGGTCGTTGTAGTTATGGTGGTGGTTACAACCACCATGACAGGTAAGTGTCATGTTGCATGTGGTCGTTGTAGTGATGGTGGTGGTCACAACCACCATGACAGGTAAGTGTCATGTTGCATGTGGTCGTTGTAGTGATGGTGGTGGTCACAACCACCATGACAGGTAAGTGTCATGTTGCATGTGGTCGTTGTAGTGATGGTGGTGGTCACAACCACCATGACAGGTAAGTGTCATGTTGCATGTGGTCGTTGTAGTGATGGTGGTGGTCACAACTACCATGACAGGTAAGTGTCATGTTGCATGTGGTCGTTGTAGTGACGGTGGTGGTCACAACCACCATGACAGGTAAGTGTCATGTTGCATGTGGTCGTTGTAGTGATGGTGGTGGTCACAACCACCATGACAGGTAAGTGTCATGTTGCATGTGGTCGTTGTAGTGATGGTGGTGGTCACAACTACCATGACAGGTAAGTGTCATGTTGCATGTGGTCGTTGTAGTGACGGTGGTGGTCACAACCACCATGACAGGAGGTAACACAACAATCATCTTAATATGAACTCTTAACACAATAATAAAACTGGTAGTGGTAGTTTGCTTCACTCCTGGTAAGTCGGACTGATAGGGGTGTTGTTGTTGTGATCTACCTGAGTTCATTACCTTGTAACTTGGTCATAATTGTGACCAGAACTACCTGGAGTTCAGTACCTTTGTACCTTGTTCAGCTATCAAAACTTTGAGGCCCAGTCCCTGGACCCATTATGTACCTCTGTAATCCTTTGACTACATACAGCCCACAGGATGGGTATGGGGTACTTAATAAACATATTAAACTAACTAACGTTGTGATTTTCCATGCTTATAAAAGTTTAGCACAGGGAATTCCGTTGTTCCGTGGGGAAACTTCCTTTTCATTTGGAAGGGTACCCCTTAAGGGAGGTTCCTTGACGCTGGTGAGGGGCTCTTGATCTAGGGAATTGGATTTATGCTCCAGTTCCCTAAGTTGAGCCTGAATACCTTCCATCCCCCCCACATGCTCTGTATAATTCTACGGGTTTAGCGTTTCCCTATATAATAATAATTTGGAAGGGTAGCAGAATCCTTCATTGGGGCCCCGTTGGGAAATCCATTCGCCAACAGGGACGCAGGGGTGACATATAAAGGAATAATTATATCTTAGTTAACTCTTGTTGAATTAACATGATGACATTTTTTACGGGGAAGGAATGAGTATTCTTTCCATCAATATCTGGTGCAGGGGGGTTCTAGTGGGATAGAACTTGGTATGAACATTTCCTTCTGAGAGTGCATATGGAAATAATCATGTCATATTATCAAGCCTCGTTCAAGTATATCTGCAATCCATCTTGCAACATACAGTTGTAGCTTCACAGAAGTCTTAATACCAGATTTAACTGAAGTGTTTTCTTCGGTAACTCCTTCATGTCTTAATCATGGATGGGCACCCACCTCACGTAATTAAAATGATCTGTTGCAAAGAAGACAGGTCCAAGGACTCGCAGGCTATCTATGTGGAGCAGGAAGATGACCTCACGATGCGCACGGATGAACATGAAAAGAATTGTCTGCACTTTCAAGAACATCCAGAAAGTGAATGTGGGAAACAGTTTTACCGAAACAACTTACTCTTCCTGTGTCAGTATGAGGTTTGCTTCTTCTTGAACTTTTTGTTGAAGCTTCCTTAAGGTTACATATAAAACTACATGGGCTTACCTTGACTTCGTGACATGAGCTGCTTTGAGCAGGGCATCGGCTGTCTCTGACATTGAAATTCCAGCTTCCACCAAGAACACAGTTTCAGGATGGGACAATAAGAGTATCTTCATTATCGAATTTGGTTAGAATTTAGGCACGTAACTCTCCTGCTAAATAGCTTCATGTCATGAAGGACCATCGCTGAATCTGTTAATGACTGACTGAAAAGGGAAGAACATCCCACAGGCATGACACTGCTTGATTACAATGAGCTGCATGATAAGCTGACCATGTTACACATCCATCTTTGTGGTTCTCGTTGAATGAAGACGGACAAGGACTATCCGCTCTTCTTTTAACTGTTCATTAACAAGATCTCTCTAAAGTGGAATGGTTTCCTTGATCGCTCTAAGGAAGGACACCTGACGCTGAAAGGGAAATTTTCCCATTCACACTTTTAGAAACAGGTGGATCCCTCTTTTCGTTAGAAAGCTGGTCTCCGACCGGTGGCCCTGTGACACGATTACCATCTACCGCTGGCTGTGGTGTGTACGTATAAGCGATCGTTCTCGAAATGACAGAATGTCTTATATTTCTGGCATTCATCATTATTAATTAATGACCTATCACCCACTAATATTAGGTCGCTCTTGGGTGTTCACAGAGTATATTTACTGATGACCTGCAAGTGATTGCTGGCACTTAACCTAGGGAGGCCCTTTACACGAGTGAGACACAGGCGCAATACTTCGATATTGTTGGAAAGTTTTGCCTGCTCTGCAGGCTTCTTTAGTCGAATACAGAGGTTACTAAATATTGGAAACAGCAGAAGCAGTGAGAGGTAAAGATGAGGTGATTAGTCTATCAGCCTTGAAGAAATAGTTTGAGAAGTGTTTCGCTTCATAGCCTCTGTCAGTGTGTAACTAAGGCATGAGAATGAGGCAGTGTCATAGTGCAGCCAAAGACGAGGTGATGAATTTTGGAGATGACAGTAAACATACCCAAATGTTGCACATGTGTCTTATTTACTTGTTGGCATAGTATACATTTAATAAAAAAAAAAAGGTCTGCTAGTCTCAGGAGAGAGAAATTGTGATTTATCTCTTCATGGCGAAGGGAGGGAAGGGGGAGTTATAGAGGTGCCCTGAAGCACGACTCTTTCCCCCTCACCCTTCACTTAAGGAGGCGTCCCTCACCTATAAGAGAAATTTTTTCCATAGGATGTTAGTAGTGAAACGCCACTGTGGATTCATTTCCCAAGGCGGAATAAAAAATTTCTTTATAATTTTTATACTAATAAGTATTTATTAACAACCAGCTATAAGTGAACGATCATTTAGTGGAGGCGAGTAATGAGGTAATTCTCAAGATGGCCGCCCAGCACTGGACATTGGTAGAAATTGTATTCATTCCTTTCTCACCCTCTCTTGAAGCTGGTGAAGAGCTCTTGATCCAAGGAATTGGGTCTGCTCTTGGATTGGTCCTGAATGCCCCCATTTCTCTCGTAAATATAATAATAAGTAATTAAAGAAGCTTATTTACTTACAAGTACACGTAAGTACAGTTACACAAATTTAGGTGATTACAATTATCATACATAATAACATGTGTAAATTACCAAGGATAACCCAACAAATTCAAAGTGACTTACTTCCATTGGGGTGATAATAATAATAATAATTCCTTTCTTAATTACGCTACTTATCTGTAGAAATTTTGATCGTGTAAATCGAAGAAGCAAAGAAGATATAATCATTTTCTCACGAGTCAATGGTTCAGCCTCGCTTTTGAGGGTCACAAGGAATAAGGTTAAACATTTACAAGCGTGGTATATCAAGGACCCCAGTGGAAATAAGTCAAGGATCCCAATGGAAGTAAGTCACTGTATGACTTTTTTTGGGTTATCATAGGTAATTTGCACACATGTATGATAATTGTACTTAGGTGTACCTGTATCTAAATAAACTTATTTGCTTACTTACTAACCACATGAAGGAAAGTCTAGAGGTCGTCCCAGTGAAGGTTGGAGGGAGGGGGGTGAATGAGGTTTTGGGTGCTCGGGGCTTGAACGCCCAACAGGCGTGCAGTTTAGTATAATATCTTTATGATGCACCCCATATCCATCCTGTGGGCGGTAGTCAAAAAGATTACATAATGGGTCCAGGGACTGGACCCCAAAGTTTTGATAGCTGAACAAGTTACTAAGGTAATGAACACGTTAAGTCAGGGTGCTGATGGAGTGTGAGCAAGGTAACATTTATGAAGGGATTTAGGGAAACAGGTTAGCTGGACTTGAGTCTCGGAGGTAGGTGAGGATTTTGTTGTTCAGAGGGTCGTCTGAACTGTGATGTCAACACGTTACTGGCAATGAATGTGTTTCCTTATTTTTTAAGTTACCTTACATCGGTGGGAGACAGCCGGTGTGTTAAATCAAAGGTACCATTTGTCAAAAGCACTTGTCGATAGACACTTGGATATATATATATATGTTGTGCCAAATAGGTAAAACTGGTCAGTTAGCAAGAACTCATTTAAAATTAAGTCCTTTCTAAAATTTTCTCTTATACGTTTAAAGGTATATATTTTTTCATTTAAGTTTATGTAAAAATGAATAATTTTGTACCAAAAAAACTTAGAAAACTTACCTAACCTTATTATAACAAGCGCAATTTAATTTAGCCTAATCCAACTAAATATATTTAAGAGAAGTTTACAATAACTTAATAATAAACAAACAAAATGAAATATTTTTTTCGTTAAGTTCAGAATGATTTTTGAGAAATTATTGCATACACAAATTTTCGCTTGCCTTATTCGGCAAGAAAAGCATTGCTATTTAAGCCAAAATCGCAAGTTTTACTTATTTAGCACGACATATATATGTGCAAAACAATCGCAGACATGCATCTTAACAATGCAGAACAAGCCACGGGGTGGAAATCTTAAACTCAAGTACCTTCACATTTCTCAGTGCATCATCAGGAGCTGTGCATTGTTGCAAGGGCAGCAACAGGAGGAAATGACGGGAAGTTTTTTCAGAGTATTGTAGCGTGGGTGGCACCAGCGAGGATCTCTCTCTGAATATATATATATATATATATATATATATATATATATATATATATATATATATATATATATATATATATATATATATATATATATATATATTATTCAGAGAGAGATCCTCGCTGGTGCCACCACGCTACAATACTCTGAAAAAACTTCCCGTCATTTCCTCCTGTTGCTGCCCTTGCAACAATGCACAGCTCCTGATGATGCACTGAGAAATGTGAAGGTACTTGAGTTTAAGATTTCCACCCCGTGGCTTGTTCTGCATTGTTAAGATGCATGTCTGCGATTGTTTTGCACATATATATGTCGTGCTAAATAAGTAAAACTTGCGATTTTGGCTTAAATAGCAATGCAAAAATAATCGCACACAGGCGTCTTAACAATGCAAAACAAGCCACATGGGGAGTGAAAGCTTTAGCTGTAGATCTTTCGCACTCTCGTGCGTCGTCAGGAGCTATTCAATGTTGCAAGACAGCATCAGGAAGGAGGGGATATTCTCTGAGGCAAGGCAGAAGGTATCAATAGCAGCCCATGACACAGTCATAGGCTCCTATTTTGAATCCGAGATATTTAGGCAGCCTCCCAGGAGGCCAGCTAAACTCTCGAGGCTCTAGACCACTACACCACCAAGGTCTAGAGTTTAACTGGCTTCCTGTGAGGCTGCCTAAATGTCTCGGGTTCGAATCTCGACCAGTCGTAGTATTGTTTTTAGTTTTAAAACCACTTGTTTCCGTAGTTGCATTAATTTTACTAAATTTGTTACTCAAAGAATTGGATTCCAGTCCCTTGAATCATTATACGTATACTGCTTCCCACAGGGTGGGCAAGCGGTGAATAATAAAATTATAAATCTAACCAGAGTTCCCTTATTGACTAGGTTTATAATTGTATTTATGTGTGTGTATACATGAATGTATAATTCATTGTATTTAGAAGTAAAAAGTAAAGGCCTAGCTTAATAAAAAAAAAAATTCTCACTGCAGTACCGTCTGTGACAAGCGGTGGAGGTCGCTCCAACATTAATAGCAGCCGCCCCTACATTGGTAGCCGCCGCACCAACGTTGGTGGCGGTCGCACCAATATTGGTGGTGGTCGCTTCAACATTGGTGGAGGCCGTCCTAACATTGGTGGCAGCCGTCTAAACATTGGTAGCGGCCGTCCCAACATTGGTAGTGGGCGCCCCAACATTGGTGTTGGCCGCTCCAACAGTGGTAGTGGTGGCCCTTCCAACAGTGGTGATGGTTCGCCCAGCAGTGTTGGCAGACAACCAAGAGGCAACCTTTGTGTTGAAGATCCTCGCGACTGTGATGGTAAGTGCTGACTGTTACTGCTCATGTATCTCGTTCACTCAATCTCACATATGTTTGTAGCTTGTGTTTCTGCTGGCAGTCAGTTGAAAGGGCGAGGAACCCAGCATTTTTTTCAAGTTTAAATGGCAAATATACTATTTCCTTATTCTTCAAACTTTCATTGCCGTGGATCGTCAGTTATTATAGCACTTTTCATGAAGACATAACATGTTCATATTAAACACTGATACAGCATTATTTGACAGATCTGTCAATAGATATGCATTTTTCGCCTTCGTATAAATTTATGAATAATGACAGTAGTGGTATACAATACCGACATGTTAATGAATAAGACAGGTTTAACACCTGGGTATCTTTATTCTGAAGACATTTCGCCAGCCAATGGCTTAGTCACTTCTGTATAGAGGTTATTTGAAGGTAATGAAACTGGAGACAGTAGAAGACGAGGTAATCGGCCCCTCAGCCTAGATAAATGTGTGCGCCACCTTTATTTAGGTTGATTCTGAAACATAGGCAGGAAGATGTTCGCTTACATAAATGTCAGATGAGATGCATCAGTTCAAGGCATCGTCACCGTGGGCGGACCCACTAGTGGAAGTAGGTCATGTCCAAGAGTTAGGGCAGAGGTTAGCAAGAATGTTGAAGAAGGTATACTCTATACCAAGACAATTAAAATTTGCACCAAGAACTCATTACAGTTGTGACCGGGTGTAGACTAGTAAATTGCTCATTACTTTATAATTTGTTCATGATTGTAACCATGTATAAACGTAAGTAAGTAAATTTACTTACATGATTCATTACCTTTGTAACTTGTGAGTTCATTACCTTTGTAACTTGTGAGTTCATTACCTTTGTAACTTGCTCAGCTATCAAAACTTTGCGGTCCAGTCCCTGGACCCATTATGTACCTCTGTAATCTTTTGACTACCGCCCACAGGATGTGTATGGGGTGCATAATAAAGATATCAAACTAACTATACCAAGACTCCATGGTGTTGCTTTCTCAGACAGGTATGGTAGCAGTAATTGAGTTAAGAAAGCTACTGTTTAGTGAAACGTCTTCAGATAAAGATACCCAGATATTGCGCAGGTGTCCTTTTCATCAGTTTAAGAATAAATTAGACACATATGCAATATCTTGAAACTTCTCGCTCATCAGGAAGCTTAGCAAGCTAAAACGGAGTGAGAATAACATGAGTAAATATAATCTTTGACAATATTAAAGTTTTCTCTTCTAAGAGTGAATTGTTCCACTCATGGCATTGTTTCAGCCACGGTATTATGACTAATTCTTCACATACTCCTATTCAAAACATGCCCAAAAATATGTTTCTCCAAACATTCGGATATCTGGGAGTCAGCCTACAATATCTGCTTTATATCTGTTCCTAAAGCTTTGTAAGAAGTTTACTTCTATTACGTTTTCATCCAGGTCATTTCACGTGTGTGTGTGTGTACTCACCTAGTTTTGGTTGCAGGGGGTCGATTCATAGCTCCTGGCCCCATCTCTTCACTGGTCGCTGCTAGGTCCACTCTCTCCCAGCTCCATGAGCTTTATCATACCTCTTCTTAAAGCTATGTATGGATCCTGCATCCACTACATCACTCTCCAGACTGTTCCACTTCCTGACAACTCTATGACTGAAGAAGAATTTCCTAACATCCCTGTGACTCATCTAAGTCTTCAGCTTCCAGATGTGACCCCCTGTTGCTGTGTCCCATCTCTGAAACATCCTGTCCCTATCCACCTTGTCAATTTCGCTCAATATTTTGTTGTTACCATGTGTCTCCTATCCCTCCTGTCATCCAGTGTCGTCAGGTCGACTTCCCTTAACTTCTCCTCGTATTTCAGGGACTTGTCTTGCTGCAAACCTTTGCACTTTCTCTAATTTCTTGACGAACTTGACCAAGTGTGGCTCCATACTGTGCTGCATACTCCAAAATGGGCCTGACGTACACGGTGTACAGTCTTGAACGATCCCTTACTGAGGTACCGAAGCGCTATTCTTAGGTTTGCCAGGCGCTCATATACTGCAGCAGTTATTTGGTTGATATGCGCTTCAGGAAATGTGCTCGGTATTATACTCACCCCGAGATTATTTTCCTTGAGTGAGGTTTGCATTCTTTGGCCCCCTAAACTGTACTCTGTCTGCGGTCTTCTTTGCCCTTCCGCAATCTTCATGACTTTACACTTGGTGGGGCTAAACTCCAGGAGCCATTCGCTGGACCAGGATTGCAGCCTATCTAGATCCCTTTGTAGTCCTGCCTGATCCTCATCCGACTGAATTCTCCTCATTAGCTTCACATCGTCTGCGCACAAGGACACTTCTGAATCTATCCCTTCCGTCGTGTCATTGTGTACTCACCTAATTGTGGTTGCAGGGTCGAGACTCAGCTCCTGGCCCCACCTCTTCGCTGTCCGCTACTGGGTCTCTGCTCTCCCTGCTCCATGAGCTTTATCATACCTTGTCTTAAAACTCTGTATGGTTCCTGCCTCCACTATATCTTTCTCTAGACTATTCCACTTCCTGACTACTCTGTGGCTGAAGAAATGCTTCCTAACATGTACTCACCTAATTGTGGTTGCAGGGGTCGAGACTCAGCTCCTGGCCCCGCCTCTTCGCTGTCTGCTACTGGGTCTCTGCTCTCCCTGCTCCATGAGCTTTATCATACCTTGTCTTAAAACTATGTATGGTTCCTGCCTCCACTATATCTTTCTCTAGTCCATTCCACTTCCTGACTACTCTGTGGCTGAAGAAATGTTTCCTGACATCCCTTTGACTCATCTGAGTCTTCAGCTTCCAGTTGTGTCCCCTTGTTTCTGTGTTCCCTCTCTGAAACAACCTGTCACTATCTACCTTGTCAATTCCCCGCAGTATTTTGTATGTCGTTATCATGTCTCCTCTGACCCTTCTTTCCTCCAGTGTTGTTAGTCCTATTTCCCTCAATCTTTCTTCATAAGACAGACCCCTGAGTTGTGGAACTAACCTTGTCGCAAACCTTTGCACTTTCTCTAGTTTCCTTACGTGCTTGACCAGGTGTGGGTTCCAGACTGGTGCTGCATATTCTAGTATGGGCCTGAAGTACACGGTATACAGTGTCTTGAACGATTCCTTGTTAAGGTAGTGTGTGTGTGTGTGTGTTTGTGTGTGTGTGTGTGTGTGTGTTTGTGTGTGTGTGTGTTTATGTGTGTGTGTACTCACCTATTTGTACTCACCTATTTGTGGTGGCAGGGGTCGATTCATAGCTCCTGGCCCCGCCTCTTCACTGATTGCTACTAGGTCCTCTCTCTCCCTGCTCCATGAGCTTTATCAAACCTCGTTTTAAAACTATGTATGGTTCCTGCCTCCACTACGTCACTTTCTAGGCTATTATACTTCCTGACAACTCTATGACTGAAGAAATACTTCCTAACATCCCTTTGACTCATAGGAGTCTTCAACTTCCAACTGTGACCCCTTTTTTCTGTGTCCCCTCTCTGGAACATCTTATCTCTGTCCACCTTATCTATTCCTCACAGTATTTTGTATGTCGTTATCATGTCTCCCCTAACCCTCCTATCCTCCAGTGTCGTCGGGCTGATTTCCCTTAACCTTTCTTCGTATGACATTCCCCTTAGCTCTGGAACTAGTCTTGTTGCAAACCTTTGCATTTTCTCTAATTTCTTGACGTACTTGACCAGGTGTGGGTTCCAAGCTGGTGCTGCATACTCCACTATTTGCCTGACGTACACGGTGTACAGAGTCTTGAGCGATTCCTCACTGAGGTATCGGAACTCTATTCTCAGGTTGGTGTGTGTGTTTACTCACCTATTTGTGGATGCATGGGACCTGACTCCTCAGCTCCTGTGTGTGTGTACTCACCTAGTTACTCACCTAGTTGTGGTTGCAAGGGTCGAGTCATAGCTCCTGTCCCCGCCTCTTCACTGGCCGCTACTGGGTCACTCTTCCTGCGCCATAAGCTTTATCATACCTCTTCTTAAAGCTATGAATGGAATCTGCCTCCACTACATCGCTTCCCAAACTATTCCCCTTCCCGACCACTCTGTGACTGAAGAAATACTTCCTAACATCCCTGTGATTCATCTGAGTCTTCAACTTCCAACTGTGTCCCCTTGTTGTTGTGTCCCATCTCTGGAACATTCTGTCTCTGTCCACCTTGTCAATTCCTCTCAGTATTTTATATGTTGTTATCATGTGTTCCCTATCTCTCCTGTCCTCCAGTGTCGTCAGGTCGATTTCCCTTAACCTCTCCTCGTAGGACATACCCCTTAGCTCTGGGACTAGTCTTGTTGCAAACCTTTGCACTTTCTCTAGCTTATTTACGTGCTTGGCTAGGTGTGGGTTCCAAACTGGTGCTGCATACTCCAATATGGGCCTAACGTACACAGTGTACAGGGTCCTGAACGATTCTTTATTAAGATGTCGGAATGCTGTTCTTAGGTTTGCTAGGATCGTATGTTGCAGCAGTTATTTGGTTGATGTGCGCCTCTGGAGATGTGCCTGGTGTTATACTCACCCCCAAGATCTTTTTCTTTGATTGAGGTTTGTAGTCTCCGGCCCCCTAGACTGTACTCCGTCTGCGGTCTTCTTTGCCCTTCCCCAATCTTCATGATTTTTCACTTGGTGGGGTTGAACTCCAGGAGCTAATTGCTGGACCAGGCTTGCAGCCTGTCCAGATCCCTTTGTAGTTCTGCCTGGTCCTCGTCCGATTGAATTCGTCTCATCAACTTCACATCATCTGCAAACAGGGACACTTCGGAGTCTATTCCTTCCGTCATGTCGTTCACAAATACCAGAAACAGTACTGGTCCTAGGACTGACCCTTGTGGAACCCCACTCGTCACCGGCGCCCACTCTGACACCTCGCCACGTACCATGACTCGCTGCTGTCTTCCTGACAGGTATTCCCTAATCCATTGGAGTGCCTTCCCTGTTATCCCTGCCTGGTCCTCCAGCTTTTGCACTAATTTTTTGTGTGGAACTGTGTCAAACGCCTTCTTACAGTCCAAGAAAATGCAGTCTACCCACCTCTCTCTCTCTCTCTCTCTCTCTCTCTCTCTCTCTCTCTCTCTCTCTCTCTCTCTCTCTCTCTCTTGTCTTACTGCTGTCACCCTGTCATAGAACTCCAGAAGGTTTGTGACAGGATTTCTCATCCCTGAAACCGTGTTGGCCGTCATTGATAAGCTCATTCCTTTTTATGTGTTCCACCACTCTTCTCCTGATAATCTTCTCCATGACTTTGCATACTATACATGTCAGTGACACTGGTCTGTAGTTTAGTGCCTCATGTCTGTCTCCTTTTGTAAAAATTGGGACTACATTTGCTGTCTTCCATACCTCAGGCAGTCTCCCTGTTTCGATAGATGTGTGTGTGTGTGTGTGTGTGTGTGTGTGTGTGTGTGTGTGTGTGTGTGTGTGTGTGTGTGTGTGTGTACTCACCTATATGTGGCTGCAGGGGTCGGATCGCATCTCCTGACCCCCCATCTTCGCTGGTCGCTACTATGTCCCCTCCCTCCTGAATTCAAGATCTTTATCGTACCTCTGCTTAAAACTAAGTATGGATCCTGCCTCTTCCACTTCATTTTCCTGTTCGTTTCACTTCCTGGTATCTCTAGGGCTGAAGAAATACTTCCTAACATCCCTATGACTCATCTGAGCTTTCATCTTCCAGCTGTATCCTCGTGTTCCTGTTTCCCATCCTCAAACATTCTGTCCCTATTCACCCTGTCAAGTCCTCTCAGTGTTTTGTACGTTGTTATCATATCCACTACCCCACACTAGCCCTCCGGTCCTCCAGTGTCATCAGGTCGAGTTCTGTCAACCTCTCATCATAAGGTATGCTCCGTATCTCCAGGACTAGTCTTGTTGCAAACCTCTGCACTTTCAACAGTTTCTTAATAAGCTTAACCATGTGTGGATTCCATTCTGGTGCTGCATACTCTAATATGGGCTTGACGTACACGGTGTAGTGTCGTGAATGACTCCTTAGATGTCGAAAAGCTATTCTTAGATTTACCAGACGCGCATTTGCTGTAGCAGTTATTTGGTTGATGTTCGCCTCAGGTGATATGCTCGGTTTGATGCCTTCGAGCCTGTACTATTGCGATCTTCTGTCCTTCCCCAAACTTCATAACTTTGTACTTGGTGGGGTTAAACTCCAGGAGCCATATATCAGACCAAGCCTGCAGCCTGTCCAGATCCATTTGTAGCCTTTCCTGGTCCTCGTCTGCTTGTATTCTCCTCATTCGATTCACGTCGTCTGCGAACAGGGATACCCCTGACTGTCCCGTCATGTCACTGACGTATACAAGAAACAGCACCGTAGACTAATCCTTGAGGAACCCCACTCGTCTCATGCACCCATTCCGACACCTTGTCACTGACCACCACTCGTTGTTCCCTTCCTGTCAAGTATGCCTTGATCCATTATAATGCTTTGCCTGTTATTCCTGCCTGGTCCTCTAGCTTTTGTACCAGTCTCTTGTGCGGTATTGTGTGTAGCCAGGGCAGAAACATTGGGCGTGTTTCTTTACACCTGTTGTCTATGTTCCCCATCAGTAAAATGGGTACCTGGGTGTTAGTCGACTGGTGTGAGTCGCATCCTAGGACACTGACCTAATCTGCCCGAAATGCTCAGCATAACAAGGGACTTTCTATATAGTAGTATGTCACTGATGTCAGCTAGGCCTGTATACCATGTACATGTACTTGTAGTAAATAAAGATATTATTATTATTATTATTATTATTATTATTATGCGTGTGTGTGCGTGTAGCCCTCAGTACCACCTGGGCTGTGATATGCTCCACTTCACCACTTTCTGTCTCCGTAACCACCTTTGTAAGCTTATTACGTGGCTCACTTGCTTCAATAAATGGTGTTTGGTGCTCATCCTCTGTACCAGCCTCTCAGCCAGTCACCCTCCCCTGGTACTGGTCCCCTAGTTCCCTGATCTTCTAGTCCCTTGGTCCCCTCCTCCCATGGTCCCCTGGTCTCCTAGTCTCCTGATTCAGCAAGAACTTGCTGTCTCTCCATTGTTTGATCCTAGTTTTCCCTCTTACCCTTTCTCTCACTCCCTCCATTTCTCTTCATCGTTTCACTTTTCATTTATTTTTCATCTCCCCATCTTTTAATTTCTTCCTCTTCATTATCCTTGCCTCCTTCCCTGCTTGCCTGCCTGTCAGCCAGCCAGCCAGCCTGTCAGCCAGCCAACCAGCCAGCCTGTCAGCCAGCCAGCCAGCCAGCCAGTCACTTTCAGACAGCCAGCCAGTCACTTTCAGACAACATAGAGGTCTAGTTCACTACCCATCACCTTCCACCAATGTTTACTCTCCATACTCCGAAGAAATCTTACTCGTCATCTAATAATACCTAGTTTTGCATCCCTCTATTTTATTGCTTTATAATTCACCACTACACCTCACATACAACAAGCTACACCTCATAATACACATGCCACACCTCAGACACACACTGATGGGACGGTCACTCTGGTCCTGATGGTCAAATTTTGCATGAATTTACTTCCATATGATTGAAGGAAGGAAGGTGTGAGAGGAACTTTTCCTGCCCTCGTAAGGATATGTTTGTTCACTGGTGTTTGTTCATGTGCTTTGATTGTTGTTTATGTTTGATGTGCAGTGATTGCTGTATGATGTTAATATGAATACAATGTTTGTTCTCAAATGTTTGTATGTGTACAGTGATAGGTCTCTGGTGTTTAGTATGTAAGTATTTGAGTGTTTACAGTTGTGAAGTTACTATCTTGCTCACTGTGAGAGTAAAGTCATCGGAACGGTTAAAATTACTTGTATATCCTGGAATGCAGGCGGGAGTGATACATGATTATATACACTTGGAAAATCCTAGAGGGATTAGTACCAAATTTGCACACGAAAATCACTCCCTACGAAAGCAAAAGACTCGGCAGGCGATGCAACATTTCCCCAATGAAAAGCAGGGGCGCCACTAGCACGATAAGATACAACACAATAAGTGTCAGGGGTCCAAGATTGTTCAACTACCTCCCAGCATACATAAGGGGGATTACCAATAGACCCCTGACTGTCTTCAAGAAAGCGCTGGACAAGCACCTAAAGTCAGTACCTGACCAGCCGGGCTGTGGTTCTTACTTCGAGTTGCTTGCGGCTAACAGTAACAGCCTGGTTGATCAGGCCTTGATTCACCATGAGGTTAGTTTAGTTTGATATCTTTATTATGCACCCCATACCCATCCTGTGGGCGGTAGTCAAAAGATTACCGAGCACATCTCCTGAGGCACACATCAATCAGATAACTGGTGCAGCATACGGGCGGCTGGCAAACCTAAGAATAGCGTTCCAATACCTCACTAAGGAATCATTCAAGACTCTGTACACTATATACGTCAGGCCCATACTAGAGTATGCAGCACCAGTTTGGAACCCACACCTGGTCAAGCACGTCAAGAAATTAGAAAAAGTGCAAAGGTTTGCAACAAGACTAGTCCCAGAGCTAAGGGGATTGTCCTACGAAGAAAGGTTAAGGGAAATCGGCCTGACGACACTAGAGGACAGGAGGGTTAGGGGAGACATGATAACGACATATAAAATACTGCGAGGAATAGATAAGGTGGACAGAGACAAGATGTTCCAGAGATGGGACACAGAAACTAGGGGGTCACAATTGGAAGTTGAAGACTCCTATGAGTCAAAGGGATGTTAGGAAGTATTTCTTCAGTCATAGAGTTGTCAGGAAGTGGAATAGCCTAGAAAGCGACATAGTGGAGGCAGGAACCATACATAGTTTTAAGACTAGGTTTGATAAAGCTCATGGAGCAGGGAGAGAGAGGACCTAGTAGCAATCAGTGAAGAGGCGGGGCCAGGAGCTATGAATCGACCCCTGCAACCACAAATAGGTGAGTACACACATATATACATACACACACACACACGCACACACAACAGGCCCAGCCTTCAATCGACATGTGCATAGGACAAAATGGCAATCAACACGCACACACACACACACACACACGCCACACGCCCCCGGTGGCCTAGTGGGTAAAGCTCTTGCTTCACGCACGGAGGGGCCGGGTTCAATTCCCGGTGGGGCAGAAACATTTCGAAGTGTTTCCTTACATACACATACACACACACATATATACAACAGGCCTAGTGTCTAATTGACATGTGCCTAGGACAAAATGGTAACTAACTAACTAACTAACACACACACACACACATCCCCGGTGGCCTAGTGGTAAAGCTCTCGCTTCACGCACGGAGGGCCCGGGTTCTATTCCCGACGGGGCGGAAACATTTCGAAGTGTTTCCTTACACACACACTCACACACATACATACAACAGGCCTAGTGTCAAATCGACATGTGCCTAGGACAAAATGGTAACTAACACACACACACACACACACCTGTGGCCTAGTGGGTAAAGCTCTTGCTTCACGCACGGAGGGGCCGGGTTCAATTCCCAGTGGGGCAGAAACATTTCGAAGTGTTTCCTAACATACACACACACATATACAACAGGCTTAGTGTCTAATTGACATGTGCCTAGGACAAAATGGTAACTAACACACACACACACACATGGCAATGCTTTATTTACAGGGAGCAAAGTCAGGGTATTTTTCCAGAATGGTCTGTAATATACCACTGTGGATAAAATACTTTGACATATCTTGAACATTTCTGATTGAGTTGTCTCTGAATTCATTAATTTTATCGCACTCCAGTACATAATGACGCAGGGTGTGACAATAATCCAACTGACAAAGTTTACATTTTGTTTGGTCTACATCTGGTGGTGGTCTGGTCACATACCGGGCCGCGAGGGGGGTGTTGACCCCCGAAACCCTCTGCAGATATACTCCAGGACAATAATAAGGTCACAGAACCGTTGGTAGATATATTTACAACTATCACATAACTTGGAAATGTTTGTCAGGAAATAGGACGCTGGTCTTAGTCATATGATGACCCACAGCTGGAGCTTTTGGTCATCTGACCGAGTCCTTCCGCTACGACATTTGGGTCGTTCTGATGAACCATTATCAAGCTACAGACTGAAACCTAGTTAGTTGTGTCGCCTGCACTGCTAATTTATTGCACGCACCATGCTCATCCTATGATCTGTAGCGCAAAAACAGTATTACAGAGGGTACAATGGGTCTTTATCAGACCCCACCGGGCATAGTTGCATCACCAAAAAAATATATTGCTGTCAATTCATATATTACATTTTCTTCATAAGCTAATGAAAGCAATACAAGTTTCCTCTCCGAATAAATGAGTATTTATTTAGGATAACTTAATATACTTATTCCCAGTATGTGTTAATGGTTACTATCAGACATACTTAATTAAAAGTGTCAGAACATATAACTAGCTCTTATTTTTTTTAGTGTGTGTGAGAGGAAAGTGTATCATGGGTGTTTACAAGTGTGCTGGTGAGTGCATACAGCTTCACTGATGTAGAGGCTGGCAACACTCCAGACTGACAGCAACAGCGTCTGTGGTGCCTCACAGTATCTCACCTGTCATCTTTAGTGGCCCGCTTCTCATCATCTCTGGTGCCTCACCTTCCTTCATCATTACCTGGCAAACTTAGATTTCAGTGCTGTTTAGAGTGACGTCTGAACTGTCGTATCTTAGCGCCTCTGCAAAGACAGTGATTATGTGTGAATGATAATGAAAGTGTTTCTTATTTTGGTCACCTTGCCTCGGTGGGACATAGCTACCGTGTTGAATGAATATATATATATATATATATATATATATATATATATATATATATATATATATATATATATATATATCCCAGGTAGTAGGTTGGTAGACAACAGCCGCCCAGGGAGGTACTACCGTCCTGCCAAGTGAGTGTAAAACGAAAGCCTGTAATTGTTTTACATGATGGTAGGATTGCTGGTGTCTTTTTTCTGTCTCATAAACATGCAAGATTTCAGGTATGTCTTGTTTCTTCTACTTACACTTAGGTCACACTACACATTCATGTACAAGCATATACATACACACCCCTCTGGGTTTTCTTCTATTTTCTTACTAGTTCTTGTTCTTATTTCCTCTTATCTCCATGGGAAAGTGGAACAGAATTCTTCCTCCGTAAGCCATGCGTGTCGTAAGAGTCGACTAAAATGCCGGTAGCAAGGGGCTAGTAACCTCTTTTCCTGTATACAGTACTAAAGTCAAAAAGGGAAACTTTTGTTTTTCTATTTGGGCCACCCTGCCTCGGTGGGATGCGGCCGGTTTGTTGAAAGAAATATATATGCAAAACAACCACTATGAAAAAATAGAAGAATTCCAAGCGCTTTCGTGACTTCACATTATCAAGGAACTATCATAGTTCCTTGATAATGTGAGTAGTCACGAACGCTTGGAATTCTCCTATTTTTCATAGTGGTTGTTTTGACTATTTTGATATCACCTGTTTATTGTGATATTTTTGCATATATATATATATATATATATATATATATATATATATATATATATATATATATATATATATATATATTTTAATATATATATATATATATATATATTTTTATTTTTATTTTTTTTAACACCGGCCGATTCCCACCAAGGCAGGGTGGCCCGAAAAAGAAAAACTTTCATCATCATTCACTCCATCACTGTCTTGCCAGAGGGGTGCTTTACACTACAGTTATAAAACTGCAACATTAACACTCCTCCTTCAGAGTGCCGGCACTGTACTTCCCATCTCCAGAACTCGAGTCCGGCCTGCCGGTTTCCCTGAATCCCTTCATAAATGTTACTTTGCTCACACTCCAACAGCACGTCAAGTATTAAAAACCATATGCCTCCATTCACTCCTATCAAATACGCTCACACATGCTTGCTGGAAGTCCAAGCCCCTCGCACACAAAACTTCCTTTACCCCCTCTCTCTAATTGTAACTGATTCTCTGTCATCCATAAATGCTCTCAACTCATCAAGTATAACTTGTAGCATGCTCGTGTCAGAAGCCAGGCACAGGTATGGTAGGATTCTGGATAGTAGAGTCAGAGTGCACATGCTGTGGATTCCATCTCACATTGGTCTTCAGATGCATGATAGAACTGATAAATTGGCTAAGTTTTATGCTTTCAAAGAGGGGATAGATTACAATCTTGGCTTGTCAGTTAGCAGTTTGAGAACAATAATACGAAAAGAACTTCAACTGAATTTTATTGACTTAAGACTCAGGGAGTTTGACACCAGTCAGTCCATCTATCATCATTCTATCATGCAGGAGGAGCCACATGTCTATGGTGCATCCAACAAAATAAGCAGACTCTTGGATGTCACTACCGCCCGCCTCCGGCTGGGTTACAAGTATCTTTGGCAGGTTAAATCACCACCACCAGATGTAGACCAAACAAGATGTAAACTTTGCCAGTTGGATTATTGTCACACCCTGCGTCATTATGTACTGGAGTGCGATAAAATTAATGAATTCAGAGACTACTCATTCAGAAATGTTCAAGATATGTCAAAGTATTTTATCCACAGTGGTATATTACAGACCATTCTGGAAAAATACCCTGACTTTGCTCCCTGTAAATAAAGCATTGACACGTGTGTGTGTGTGTGTGTGTGTGTGTGTATGTACATGTGTGTATGTGTATGTGTGTATGTATATACATGTATGCGTGTGTATGTGTATATGTATATGTGTGTGTGTGTGACCCAACAATTAAAATTTGCACCAATAACTCATTACAGTTGTGGCTGGGTGTAGACTAATAGATTGCTCATTGCTTTATAATTTGTTCATGAGTGCAACCATGTACAGACGTAAGTAAATTTACTTACATGATTCATTACCTTGTAACTAGTGAATTAATTACCATTGTACCTTGTTCAGCTATCAAAACTTTGGGGCCCAGTCTCTGGACCCTATATATACCTCTGTAATCTGCAAATACCTTTGTAACTTGTCATGATTGTGACCATCTGAGTTCATTACCTTTGTAACTTGCTCAGCCATCAAACTTTGAGGTCCAGTCCCTGGACCCATTATGTACCTCTGTAATCTTTTGACTACCGCCCACAGGATGGGTATGGGGTGCATAATAAAGATATCAAACTAACCCCTCCCTCCATCCTTTCCTAGGCCGACCCCTACCCCGCCTTCCCTCCACTACAGATTTATACACTCTCGAAGTCACTCTGTCTCGTTCCATTCTCTCTACATGTCCAAACCACCTCAACAACCCCTCCTCAGCTCTCTGGACAATCGTTTTGGTAATCCCGCACCTCCTCCTAATTTCCAAACTCCGAATTCTCTGCATTATATTCACACCACACATTGACCTCAGACATGACATTTCCACTGCCTCCAGCCTTCTCCTCGTTGCAACATTCATCACCCATGCTTCACACCCATATAACAGCGTTGGTATAACTATACTCTCATACATTCCCTCTTTACTTCCATGGACAAGGTTCTTTGTCTCCACAGACTCCGAAGTGCTCCACTCACCCTTTTCCCCTCATCAATTCTATGATTCACCTCATCCTTCATAGACCCATCCGCCGACATGTCCACTCCCAAATATCTGAATACATTCACCTCCTCCATACTCTCTCCCTCCAATCTGATATCCAATCTTTCGTCACCTATTCTTTTTGTTATCCTCATCACCTTACTCTTTCCTATATTCACTTTCAATTTTCTTCTTTTACACACCCTACCAAATTCATCCACCAACCTCTGCAACTTCTCTTCAGAATCTCCCAAAAGCACAGTGTCATCAGCAAAAAGCAACTGTGACAACTCCCACTTTGTATTTGCTTCTTTATCTTTTAGCCCAACACCTCTTGCCAAGACCCTCGCATTCACATCTCTTACAACCCCATCTATAAATATATTGAACAACCACGGTGACATCACACATCCTTGTCTAAGGCCCACTTTTACTGGGAAATAGTCCCCTTCCCTCCTACACACTCTAACCTGAGCCTCACTATCCTCATAAAAACTCTTTACTGCTTTCAGTAACCTTCCTCCTATTCCATACACCTGCAACATCTGCCACATTGCCCCCCTATCTACCCTATCATACGCCTTTTCCAAATCCATAAATGCCACAAAACATCTTTACCCTTATCCAAATACTGTTCACCTATATGTTTCACTGTAAACACTTGGTCTACACACCCCTACCTTTCCTAAAACCCCTTGTTCATCTGCTATCCTACTTTCTGTCTTACTCTTAATTCTTTCAATAATAACTCTACCATACACTTTACCAGGTACACTCAACAGACTTATTCCCCTATAATTTTTGCACTCTCTTTTGTCCCCTTTGCCTTTATACAAAGGAACAATACACGCTCTCTGCCAATCCCTAGGTACCTTACCCTCTTCCATACATTTATTAAATAATAGCACCAACCACTCCAAAACTATATCCCCACCTGCTTTTAACATTTCTATCTTTATCCCATCAATCCCAGCTGCCTTACCCCTTTCATTCTACCCACTGCCTCACGAACTTTCCCCACACTCACAACTGGCTCTTCCACACTCCTACAAGATGCTATTCCTCCTTGCCCTATACACGAAATCACAGCTTCCCTGTCTTCATCAACATTTAACAACTCCTCAAAATATTCCCTCCATACACACACAACCCGCACATATAAAAAGAGAGGAGCTTACGACGATGTTTCGGCCCGACTGGGACCATTTGCAAAGTCTTTTTATAAGTGTGGGTTGTGTGTGTATTGTTCCAGTCACGGTATTGTGCCTTTTTTGTTATTCCCTCCATCTTCCCGATACCTCTAACTCTCCATTTAATAACTCGCCTCTCCTATTTTTAACTTTCAAATCCATTTGTTCCCTAGGCTTCCATAACTTATTAATCTCAAAATTTGCTGATAACATCTCACCCACTCTCTCATCTGCTCTCTTTTTACATTGCTTCACCACTCTTTTAACCTCTCTTTTTCTCTCCATATACTCTTCCTCCTTGCATCACTTCTACTTTGTAAAACCTCTCATATGCTAACTTTTTCTCCCTTACTACTCTCTTTACATCATCATTCCACCAATCGCTCCTCTTCCCTCCCGCACCCACTCGCCTGTAACCACAAACTTCTGCTGAACACTCTAACACTACATTTTTAAATCTATCCCATACATTTTCGACCCCATTGCCTACACTCTCACTAGCCCATCTATCCTCCAATAGTTGTTTATATCTTACCCTAACTGCCTCCTCTTTTAGTTTATAAACCTTCACCCTCTCTTACTTACTGATTCTATTTTCCTTGTATCCCATCTACCTTTTACTCCCACTGTAGCTATAACTAAAAAGTGATCTGATATATCTGTGGCCCCTCTATAAACATGTACATCCTGAAGTCTACTCAACAGTCTTTTATCTACCAATACATAGTCCAACAAACTACTATCATTACGCCCTACATCATATCTTGTATACTTCTTTATCCTCTTTTTCTTAAAATATGTATTACCTATAACTAAACCCCTTTCTATACAAAGTTCAATCAAAGGGCTCCCATTATCATTTACACCTGGCACCCCAAACTTACCTACTACACCCTCTCTGCATGTTTCTCCCACTTTAGCATTTAGGTCCCCTACCACAATTACTCTCTCATTTGGTTCAAAAGTTCCTATACATTCGCTTAACATCTCCCAAAATCTCTCTCTCCTCTACACTCCTCTCTTCTCCAGGTGCATACACGCTTATTATGACCCACTTTTCGCATCCGACCCTTATTTTAATCCACATAATCCTTGAATTTACACATTCATATTCCCTCTTTTCCTTCCATAACTGATCCTTCAACATTATTGCTACCCCTTCCTTAGCTCTAACTCTCTCAGATACTCCTGACTTAATCCCATTTATTTCTCCCCACTGAAACTCGCCTACCCCCCTTTAGCTTTGTTTCGCTTAGGGCCAGGACATCCAACTTCTTTTCATTCATAACATTGGCAATCATCTCTTTCTTATCATCCGCACTACATCCACGCACCTTCAGACAACCCAGTTTTATAAAGTTTTTCTTCTTCTCGTTTTTAGTAGATTTGTACAGGAGAAGGGGTTACTAGCCCATTGCTCCCGGCATCTTAGTCGCCTCATACGACACGCATTGCTTACGGAGGAAAGATTCTTTTCCACTTCCCCATTGACAATAGAGAAATAAAAGAACAAGAGCTATTAAGAAAAGAAGAAAACCTAGATGTGTGTATGTATATATGCATGTGTATGCCAGTGTAGTGTGACCTAAAGTGTAAGTAAGTAGCTGATATACCTGTTATCCAGCGTGTTTATGAGACAGAAAAAGACACCAGCAATCCTACCATCATGTAAAACAGTTTCAAGTTTCTGTTTCACAGTCACCTGGCAGGACGGTAGTACCTCCTGGTGGTTGCTGTCTACCAACCTACTACCTATATATATATATTATATATATATATATATATATATATATAGGTAGTAGGTTGGTAGACAGCAACCACCAGGAGGTACTAGTCCTGCCAGGTGACTGTGAAACAGAAACTTGAAACTGTTTTCATGATGGTAGGATTGCTGGTGTCTTTTCTGTCTCATAAACACGCTGGATAACGGTATATCTAGCTACTTCTACTTACACTTAGGTCACACTACACTGGCATACACATGCATATATATACATACACACATCTAGGTTTTTCTTCTTTTCTTAATAGCTCTTGTTCTTTTATTTTCTCTATTGTCAATGGGAAGTGGAAAGAAATATATATATATATATATATATATATATATATATATATATATATATATATATATATATATATATATATATATATATATATATATATATATATATATATATATATATATATATATATAATATATATATATATATATATATATATATATATATATATATATATATATATATATATATATATATATATATATATATATATATATATATATATTATATATATATATATATATATATATATATATATATATATATATATATATATATATATATATATATATATATATATATATAATATATATATATATATATATATATATATATATATATATATATATATATATATATATATATATATATATATATATATATATATATATATATTATTTTTTTTTTCAACAAGTCGGCCGTCTCCCACCGAGGCAGGGTGACCCAAAAGAAAGAATATCCCCAAAAGAAAATACTTTCATCATCATTCAACACTTTCACCACACTCATACATAATCACTGTCTTTGCAGAGGAGCTCAGATACGACAGCTGAGAATAGTCCCTCCCAGCTGTCACTATCTCAGACTCCTCCTTTAAAGTGCAGGCATTGTACTTCCCATTTCCAGGACTCAAGTCCAACTAAATCAATTAACTGGTTTCCCTGAATCCCTTCACAAAATGTTACCCTGCTCCCACTCCAACAGATCGTCATGTCCCAAAAACCATTCGTCTCCATTCACTCCTATCTAACACGCTCGCACATGCTTGCTGGAAGTCCAAGCCCCTCGCCCACAAAACCTCCTTTACCCCTTCCCTCCAACCTTTTCTAGGACGCCCCTACCCCGCCTTCCTTCCCCTACAGATTTATACGCTCTCCAAGTCATTCTACTTTGATCCATTCTCTCTAAATGACCAAACCACCTCAACAACCCTCTTCAGCCCTCTGACAAATACTTTTAGTAACTCCACACCTTCTCCTAATTTCCACATTCCGAATTTTCTGCATAATATTTACACACACATTGCCCTTAGACAGGACATCTCCACTGCCTCCAGCCTCCTCCTCGCTGCAGCATTTGCAACCCATGCTTCACACCCATATAAGAGTGTTGGTACCACTATACTTTCGTACATTCCCTTCTTTGCCTCCATGGATAACGTTTTTGTCTCTACAGATACCTCAATGCACCACTCACCTTTTTTCCTTCATCAATTCTATGGTTAACCTCATCCTTCATAAACCCATCCGCTGACACGTCAACTCCCAAATATCTGAAAACATTTACTTCTTCCATAATCCTCTCTCCAATGTGATATCCAATTTTTCTTTATTTAAATCATTTGATACCCTCATCACCTTACTCTTATCTATGTTCACTTTTAACTTTCTACCTTTACACACTCTCCCAAACTCGTCCACTAACCTTTGCAACTTTTCTTTAGAATCTCCCATAAGCACAGTATCATCAGCAAAAAGTAACTGTGTCAACTCCCATTTTGTATTTAATTCTCCATAATTTAATCCCACCCCTCCCCAACACCCTAGCATTTACTTCTTTTACAACCCCATCTATAAATATATTAAACAACCATGGTGACATTACACATCCCTGTCTAAGACCTACTTTTACCGGGAAGTAATCTCCTCTCTCCTGCACACCCTAACCTGAGCCTCACTATCCTCATAAAAACTCTTTACAGCCTTCAGTAACTTACTACCTATTCCATACACTTGCAACATTTGCCACATTGCTCCCTATCCACTCTATCATATGCCTTTTCTAAATCCATAAATGCAATAAAAACTTCTCTACCTTTATCTAAATACTGTTCACATATATGCTTCACTGTAAACACTTGATCTACACATCCCCTACCCACTCTAAAGCCTCCTTGCTCATCTGCAATCCTACTCTCTGTCTTACCTCTAATTCTTTCAATAATAACCCTGCCATACACTTTACCTGGTATACTCAGTAAACTTATTCCCCTATAATTTTTACACTCTCTTTTATCCCCCTTCCCTTTATATAAAGGAACTATACATGCTCTGTGCCAATCCCTAGGTACCTTCCCCTCTTTCATACATTTATTAAACAAAAATACCAACCACTCCAGCACTATATCCCCCTGCTTTTAACATTTCTGTCATGATCCCGTCAGTTCCAGCTGCTTTACCCCCTTTCATTCTACGTAATGCCTCACGCACCTCCCCCACACTCACATCCTGCTCTTCTTCACTCCTAAACGATGTTGTACCTCCCTGGCCAGTACATGAAATTACCGCCTCCCTTTTTTCATCAACATTTAAAAGTTCCTCAAAATATTCCCGCCATCTACCCAATACCTCCAGCTCCCCATCTACTAACTCCCCTACTCTGTTTTTAACTGACAAATCCATTTGTTCCTAGGCTTTCTTACCTTGTTTATCTCACTCCAAATTTTTTTCTTGTTTTCAGCAAAATTTCTTGACAGAGCCTCTCCCATTCTTTCATCCGCTCTTCTTTTGCACTCTCTCACCACTCTCTTCACCTTTCTTTTACTCTCCATATACTCTGCTCTTCTATTAACACTTCTGTTTTGTAAAAACCTCTCATAAGCTACCTTTTCTCTTTTATCACACCCTTTACTTCTTCATTCCACCACTCACTCCTCTTTCCTCCTGCACCCACCCTCCTATAGCCACAAACTTCTGCCCCACATTCTAATACTGCATTTTTAAAACTATCCCAACTCTCTTCTATATATATTATAATATATATATATATATATATATATATATATATATATATATATATATATATATATATATAATATATATATATATATATATATATATATATATATATATATATATATATATATATATATATATATATATATATATATATATATATATATATATTATAAATTCATATTTCAAATAATTCATCCAGCTCCCCAGAGGTAGGCCGTGTGCCCAAGTTGACGCAGACATTTCCCCGTTAACTAACTCTTTCAAGAACTTAAGTGCGCTCTTTCCACATAAACGTAATCCAAGGATTTTTTATCCTATTGGAATAAAGCCGTAACATGCTGTCAGGTATCCCTGTTTGTGAGTCTTCTGGGGCTTCTTGAAACTGACCACACCACCTCCTTCATCTTCGACGTGTTGGAGGTAAGTGTTGGCCAGTGAAAACACACGTGTAGCCCCATGCTATCAGCTTACCATCGTTGCAGGGTTGAATAGTGACTCCTTTCAGACGCTTTAGGCTGCCGTCGCGTCTAATTAGCTGGAGATACTGTTCTGATGGGCACCCGGCTTTGCCTGACTTTATCGCAGACCTCTTCGTATCTTGGATTCTTTTTTTTTTGCCCTTATGGCAGATGAGACCATAAAGCCCAAATTGATCAGCCGACGCGCTGACGTAAATACACCTGTGTTCGATGAGAATGGAAACTGATAGGCAAAGACCTACACTTGAATGCAAATGCCCTGAAGGTCGAGGTGAGCACCCAAGAAGGAATTAAGGGTAGCCAAGAGGAAATTTCCAGAATGTGGTGCCCTTATTGCTAGGAGGCGATCTTTGTCCGTTCTTGAAGCATTGTCTAGCATCAGTGAGGTAATTTTCAACACAATGTGCTGTTCTGATAGGACTGTGTGTTCAATATGTTAGTAATATACAATACCGACAAGTTGATAAGTAAGACATGTGCAACAGTTAGATACCTTTATTCTGAAAAGTTTCGTTTGCACAGTAGGCTTTACATTGTTCCTGACTATGGACCAGAACTATTCTTTAGGCTCAGGGACTAACCATCCCAAAGTTACGTCTTCAAGAGTGATGGATTGATTATATCGTCTGCTGCCTTCTCTGCTTCTGCCGCCGCCTCTGTACTCGACTGAAGAAACTACTGTGTAGGTGAAACGTTTCGGAATAAAGATACCTAACTGTTGCACATGCGTCTTATCAACTGTTTGTGTTCTTTAGGAGAGGCTGGTTTACTTGAAGTCTGCAAGGATATCCCACTGCTCAACTCCATCGATAATCCTTGACTCATGAATTCCTACAGAACCTTTCAAGTGTTCTAGGACTATCTCCCTCACTAGTTTACTGGATACAATGCAGGAAGATAGGAATAAAAACATAAGAAATAAGGAGCACTGCAGCAGGCCTACTGACCTATGCGAGGCAGGTCCATGTTACTCCCCGGCTTGGACCTGACTGCCTGGAGTAAACCCTCTCCAGGTAAACTCCAGGTAGTCAAGTCACTTCCACTTAAGGAAGGAGCACGGCATAAGATCTAGTAGCACAAGCTAGTCACGTCCAACTCACACCCACCCACTCATGTATCTATCAAACTTATTTTTAAAACTACACAACGTATTAGCTTCTATGACGGTACTCGGGAGTTTGTTCCACTCATCCACAACTCTATTACCAAACCAGTGCTTTCCTATATCCTTCCTGAATCTGAACTTTTCCAACTTGAAACCATTGTTGCGAGTCCTGTCTTGGCTGGATATTTTCAGCACGCTATTTACATCCCCTTTATTTATTCCTGTTTTCCATTTATACACCTCAATCATATCCTCCCTAATTCTACGCCTTTCTAGAGAGTGCAGATTCAGGGCCCTCAGTCTATCCTCATAGGAAAGATTTCTGATACATGGGATCAACTTTGTCATCCTCCTCTGTACGTTTTCCAGTGCATTTATATCCATTCTGTAATACGGTGACCAGAACTGTGCAGCATAAACTAAATGAGATAAGCTAATATTTCTTCGGATTTTTAACCCCGGAGGGTTAGCCATCCAGGATAACCCAAGAAAGTCAGTGCGTCATCGAGGACTGTCTGTCTTATTTTCATTGGGGTCCTTAATCTTGTCCCCCAGGATGCGACCCACACCAGTCGACTAACAACCCAGGTACCTATTTGCTGCTAGGTGAACATGACAACAGGTGTAAGGAAACACGTCGAAATGTTTCCACCCGCCGGGAATCGAACCCGGGCCCTCCGTGTGTGAAGCGAGAGCTCTAGCCACCAGACCACCGGGCCACCATTTATGCACTGTTGTCTTGGTTTAAGATTACTGCTAACCAGAACTCCTAAATCCTTTTCGCAATCAGAAGTATTAAGACCTACATTATTCACTTTATATATGACATGGTTATTTTCCTGTCCAACATTTAGAACTTTGCATTTGTCTATATTAAACTGCATCTGCCACTTCTCCGACCATTGCATCAGTCTATTAATATCTTTATTTACTACAAGTACATGTACATGGTATACAGGCCTAGCTGACATCAATGACATACTACTACATAGAAAGTCCCTTGTTATGCTGAGCATTTCGGGCAGATTAGGTCAGTTTTAGTTTGATATCTTTATTATGCACCCCATACCCATCCTGTGGGCGGTCAAGCAGATTAGGTCAGTGGGTGCGACTCACACCAGTCCTGGAGTGACACTGGTCTATAGTTTAGTGCCTCGTGTCTGTCTCCTTTCTTAAAAATGGGGACTACATTTGCCGTCTTCCATACCTCAGGTAGTTGCCCAGTTTCAATGGATGTGTTGAAAAGTGTTGTTAGTGGCTGACACAGCATCTCTGCTCCCTCTCTAAGGACCCACAGAGAGATGATAAATTAGACACATATGCAACACTTGGGTAACACTGTACTTGGTATTAGAATGTTAAGAAATGAACCAGACACTGTCACAATGAATCTTACTAAATGTCTAGAAGTAAATACTCACAGATCACTACTACAAGGTCCTGGATGATCTAGAAGATAAACAGAATGCAGATGTTATATACACAGATTTTGCAAAAGCCTTTGACAAGTGTGACCATGGTGTAATAGCACACAAAATGCGTGATAAAGGAATAACAGGAAAAGTTGGTAGATGGATCTATAATTTCCTAGCATGTAGAACACAAAGAGTAGTAGTCAACAGAGTAAAGTCTGAGGCAGCTACTGTGAAAAGCTCTGTTCCACAAGGCACAGTACTTGCTCCCATCCTATTCCTCATCCTCATATCAGACATTGACAGAGATATAAGCCACAGTGCTATGTCTTCCTTTGCAGATGACACCCGAATCTGTATGACAGTGTCCACCGTTGAAGACACTGCAAGACTCCAAGCACACATAAACCAAATCCTTAAATGGGCTGCAGAAAACAATATGAAGTTCAATGATGAGAAATTTCAATTACTCAGATACGGAAAACGTGAAGAAATTAAAATCTCATCGGAGTACAAAACTAATTCCAACCACACAATAGAGCGAAAAACTAATGTCAAAGACCTGGGAGTGATCATGTCAGAGGATCTCACCTACAAGGACCATAACAAAGTAGCAATTGCATCTGCTCGAAAAATGACAGGATGGATAATGAGAACCTTCAAAACCAGGGATGCCAAGCCCATGTTGACACTTTACAGATCGCTTGTTCTATCTAGGCTGGAATATTGCTGTACACTAACTGCACCTTTCAAGGCGGGTGAAATTGCTGACCTTGAAAATGTGCAGAGAACCTTCACCGCACGCATAAGTGCGATAAACCACCTCAACTACTGGGAACGCTTGAAGTTCCTAAACCTGTACTCTCTAGAACGCAGGCGGGAGAGATACATTATTATATACACATGGAAAATTCTCGAGGGCTTAGTACCAAACTTGCACACGAGAGTCACTCCCTACGAAAGCAAAAGACTAGGCAGGCGATGTAACATCCCCCCAATGAAGAGCAGGGGTGCTACTAGCACGTTGAGGGACAACACAATAAGTGTCAGGGGTCCAAGATTGTTCAACTGCCTCCCAGCATACATCAGGGGGATTACCAACAAACCCCTGGCTGTCTTCAATCAGGCACTGGACAGGCACCTCAAGTCGGTACCTGATCAGCCGGGCTGTGGTTCGATCAGGCTCTGGTCCAACAGGAGGCCTGGTCTCAGACCGGGCCGCGGGGGCGTTGACCCCTGGAATTCTCTCCAGGTAGACTCCAGGTAATGAAACATTTTCCTTTTATTTTAAATCCCTTATCATTTATAAATTAGCTTTTTTGGTGAGTTGTTAATTTATTTATGACCAAGAATACTATTTAGTATTAAAAAGTGGGAGAATAAAGAATATACACTCTCAGGTATTGGTGTGAACCACCTGCCCATTGGGAAGACCCTGAGTTACACCCTTCAGGGATGGTGGAACCTTCAGCTTGATTCAAGCGGCCTCAGTCCTCGCAAGTCCAGCAGGAAGGTCACACTTGAAGGCCTTACCGCTATCACTCGAGAGTCTCGGTGTCGGGTCAGAGTGGCACTCCGGAACCTTTCATTCAGCGACTGGCAGCGGGTGAGTATCTTCACGGCATTTTTGAAACTCATTGCTATACTGCGCTTGCAAACATTAATAAGTTATTATGCCTATACATTGATGCAGTCATAAGACTATTGTAACACAGATGAACCAACTTACAATAAACCAGAAGATAAGGTGAGTACTGCTGGATATATCGGCTTTACACACTGGCGCTTTTCAGAAAGAGGCCAAAATATGTTGTATTCATCTTATATTTTTATTGTCTTAGTGTAGGTTCTCTTGTGTTACTAACCAATGTTTGTTATGCTTTTGTGATTAAGTAATGTTGATAAACTTTTCATGATTACACTTGGAATATACGTGGCAAATTTCCTGTTAAATATTGGGTGTTGGTTGGAAACAGGATGAAGCCGAGGTGGTGGAAACATGGCTGGTGGTGAGTGGGGGGTCAGTTGTTGCAGTGTGTGGTGACCAGGAGTCAGATCACCAGCACCGTGGTGCCCAGCGTACACCTCACCTACAATCACTGGCACGCAGTATCATCTCTGCCTCTCTCAACATGGCACCCAACCTAGACCACCACTTGACACTCACGGAGGTTAGTATTGCAGGTAGTTGCATCCTTTAATCGCTTCTTTGGTGGATCGTGGCCTTGTGGCAAAAGCTCTCGCTTCACACGTTGAGGGTTGGGGGTTCGATTCCCGGCAAGGGTAGAAACATTGGGCGTTTTTCCTCACACTGGTTGTCTATGTTCACCCATCAGTAAAATGGGTACCTGGGTGTTAGTCGACTGGTGTGGGTCGCATCCTGGGACAAAACTGACCTAATTTGCCCGAAATGCTCAGCATAACAAGCGGCTTTCTATATAGTAGTACATATGTCATTAATGTCAGCTTGGACTGTATACCTTGTTCATGTACTTGTAGAAATAAAGATATTATTATTATATTATTATTTGATATACATTAAATGTCCTATATTGGAGGTGCTGGTGAAGGACCTTGGTGGAAATGAGTCTGTTTGATGACATTGATCTTTTGGGTTATCCTGAGTTAATAGATAAGGAACTAATCAGGAACTAACCAATTGATCAACTTCAGACCTTTACAATAATAATAATAATAATAATAATAATCATTATTTCTAAAAAAAGTGCATTATACAATTAACATAAGACAATAAGTGTCAGGGGCCCGAGACTTTTCAACTGCCTTCCAGCATACATAAGGGGGATTACCAATAGACCCATGGCTGTCTTCAAGAAGGCTCTGGACAGGCACCTAAAGACAGTTCCTGACCAGCCGGGCTGTGGCTCGTACGTCTGTTTACATGCTGCCAGCAGTAACAGCCTGGTTGATCAGGCCCTGATCCACCATGAGGCCTGATCACGGACTGGGCCGCAGGGGCGTTGACCCCTCGAAACCCCCTCCACCACTCGTGTATAAAAAAAAGCTCATGTGTTGTCACCAATTATTGCAACTCTTTTTAACAAATCTACAAGGGTCACCCCGATCCTAAAAGGAGGTGATCCAACTGAATTGATAAACTATAGGCCTATATCAAACTTGCCCCTACTATCTAATATCTTCGAGAAATCAATTGACAAACAAGTCAACTCCTACTTAGTATCCCACAACATAATTAACCCTTGTCATTTTGGATTTAGACTGAAAAAAAGTACTAATGATGCAATTATACATATGCTTGAACTAATATATTCGGCACTCAAAAAAAATGAAGGAAGGGATGAGCGATTTCCGAGTGAAAAAAAATTGAAATCGAAAAATTATGGAAGAAAAAGTTTTCTTACCAAAAAATAGTGCATAATTCTGGCAACATGTTGATGCAATCGGCTTATTTCTATCATATTTTTAAATATGTTTTTACTATAAAGAATTTTTTATGTTCTTGCTGTTAGCAAGAGGACTTGGTGGCAATTAGTCAGTTTTTTTTTTTTTATCCCCAAAATTGTGATTTTTATGATTGTTTCACTTGAAATACACTACATGGCAACTTCTGTGAGGAGAGTCGGAGAGTGCAGTGCAGTGGTGTCTCAGTGGCTTTGGGGCTTCCAATAAGGATGGTGGGATATAGCACTCCGAGAGTTGGCACGCCATTACCTAAGATTTTTACACAAACATAATTATCTATATCTCAGAAATAAGTTGCCACGCTGTATAACCCCTGTGGTTTAGCGCTTCTTTTGATTATAATAATAATCAGGAATAAGTTATTGACATTATAATTCCTCTCATTCAAAGAGTATTTATCAGAGCATCATGATTCTTTCACAGGTTATTAAGGAATGATGGGTCTATTGAATTACAGCGGGAGTTTGCGATATGTTTTGTTTTTGGTGATTTTTTTTTCCCCCAAACAAGTTAAAAAAAAAACATATTTCAACATTTTGTGTAATGCAATCTATTGACAGTAAGCTCAAAACTCTATGTAATTCGAAAGCCTAACTCTTTGTCTTTCATCTGATTTCAACTAGAACATTGTATGTATGTCTTACCAATTTTGTAGGAGAGGATTTGCCCTAAGCCCTATGAAATAGGGCACTATTTTGTTTTTTCTATACGTATAACTTTAAGGCAAAACGTCTCTAAAAACTCAGCGTTTATGTTTCAAATGCTGCTTAATTCACAGACAAATTTCCATTGAAATGTTAGCAAAATAATAAAAAAAGTTAATTTTCGCTCATCCTCCCCAGAAATTTCCCTGGGACTTTTCATAGACCTACGAAAAGCATTTGATACAGTTGACCATGACCTATTGCACCTAAAGCTTGAACATTACGGGGTCAGAGGATCAATTACTTAAAATTTTATCTTAGCAATAGAAACCAGTATGTATACACAAATGGCGTTAACTCCACTACACAACCTGTTCTTGTTGGAGTCCCACAGGGTAGTGTCCTTGGCCCACTTCTTTTTCTCATTTACATCAATGACCTCCCAAACGCATCTAAACTCCTTAAACCTGTTTTATTTGCAGATGACACTAATGTCTTCTCTCACCCAAACCCAACTATACTAAAAGACACTGTAAATGACGAACTAGTAAAAATATCTACTTGAATGACTACCAATAAACTTACTCTCAATATAGACAAAACCTACTTCATGCTATTTGGAAACAGCTTCAAATGTACAGCTAAACATATTGATAAATGGTTCACCCCCCTTTCAAGACACACAGGGCAAATTTCTAGGTCTCCACCTTAATTGAAGTCTCAGATCCCAGACCCACTTACAGCAAATATCCAAGAAAGTCTCCAAAACAGTAGGTATCCTTTCAAAGATACGGTACCATGTACTCCAAATGGCTCTTCTTGGTAGTTATCACTCTCATTTACCCTTACCTCACCTATGGTATTTGTGCATGGGGCTCAACCACAGCAAATCACCTTAAACCTTTAATAACCCAACAAAAAGGTGCTGTGCGATTGATTACCAACTCCTGCACTAGACATCACACTCCACCGCTTTAAGAGCCTTAACTTGCTTAATATACAAAACGTCCATACTTATTATTATGCCTACTACACACACACAACATTATACTCAAATATTAACCCTCCTCTCAAAATCCTCCTTGATAACTACAACAGAACACACAGGCATAACACAAGGCACACATGACTCTTCGATATCCCTCGTGTCTGTCTCTCCCTATGCAAAAATACTATGCACATAAAAGGTCCAAAGATCTGGAATTCATTGCCAGAACACACTAAAGGGCACCTGCTGTCTGCAAATCAATTTAAGGCCCTACTTAGAAATCACCTCATCACCCAAAATTAACGCCTACCAGTTGCTCAAAAAAACTCCTAAATAATTTATGACTGCTCAACTATTTGATCATTTACATCAAACTTAAAAAAAATTTCAATTTCATTATTGTAAATTGTGCTTGATGATTGCTCAACTATTTAATCATTACTTCAAACTTAAAATTGTTTTAACTTTATTGTTTTAAATTCTAATACATACTGTATTTTTTATATACTGTATCAAAACTGTAATTCTTCTCTACCTAACTTACTAAAGCCATATAGAGTGAGCTAATAGAATATTGAATTTTATTGTATTCATTGTAACTCGCCTAATGACCATATTTAGAATGACAACACTGTTATTGCCTTAATAATCTTAAGTTAGTCTTAAATTTGTCAGAAATGATCTTCATATAAAGGGGATTTTGACATGTTCACCCAGTTATTACACTCCTTTGTACAAACATGTACTGTATCATGCTAAAATAAAATTATTATTATTATTATTATTATTATTATTATTATTATTATTATTATTATTATCAGCTAACGCACTGAGTGGACTGGGGACTGCTCCTCTTCGCGGGGAAATTGTTGGGCATGTTTCCTTATACCTTTTACCCCTGTTTACCTAGCATTAAGTAGGTACCTGGATGTTAGTCGACTGTTATAGGTCCTATTCTAGGGGGTAAAGATTAATGGACCACAGTGGAAATAAGACAATAGCCCTCGATGACGCAATGACCTTATTGGGTTATCCCGGGTATTTAACCCTGCCTGTTAAAAATCCACACAAAATCTTATCATGTTGCTTTAAGATAAGATTCGTTCGGATTTTTAACCCCAGAGGGTTAGCCACCCAGGATAACCCAAGAAAAGTAGTGTGTCATTGAGGACTGTCTGTCTTACTTCCATTGGGGTCCTCAATCTTGTCCCCCCAGGATGCGACCCACACCAGTCGACTAACGAAAACGACTGACGAAAGCCGAGGTAATGAATGAAAACTGGGACACAATTTTGACGAAAAAAGTCGTCGAAAACCAAATTAGACAAAAACCAGGGCAAACGAAAACCGAGGTTCCACTGTACTAGGTCTTGATTCATTTGCCTGAAATGCTTTGCTTAATTAGCTGAGCCTACAGATGTATCAACATTATTCCTGTAACTTCTTTGTATGGCTCATAAGAAATAAAAATTATATATGTATACAGTAATCCCTCGGTTTTCGCCGAAAATTCGTTCCAGAATGCTGCTCAAGTGCCATTACCGAACGAATTTACTTCCTTAAGAAATAATGTCACGTAGGTTAGTCTATTTCAGACCCCCAAAAATACACTTGCAACAGCACTTACGAAAATACACTTACATAAATGTTCGAGTTTGGAGATACACGAAAACCGAGGGACCACTGTATTTATAATAGTTCTTTCGTAATTTCATGTTTGTAGCTACAGTACTCACTCCCATCCTATTCCTCATCCTCATATCTGACATAGACAGAGATGTAAGCCATTTAAGACTGCAAACTCCAAGCGGACATCAACCAAATTTTCACTTAAAACAATTTGAAGTTCAATGAAGAGAAATTTCAACTACTCAGATATGGAAAACTTGAGGAAATTGAAACTATCAGGGTATACAACAAATTCTAACCAAACAATAGAGCGAAAAAGCAATGCGAAGGACGTGGGAGTAAAATATAAAATAAAATAAAAATAAAATAAAATAAAATACTTTATTGAGACATTGTACAATTATATATGGTAGACATAGTTAAACATAGTTATTACTTAGTTATTAATGAGATGTACATGCCAAAAGCCCCTAATATGCTGTGCATTGCAGGCATTCTTAGGACTACTTAATTCTAGACTACATTGTAAAAAGTTATGGTTGATAATTTATAAAATAAGTAAAGTTGCATATCTAAGTTATAAAGTTTGAATATAAGTTGAACATATCAATTAAATGTAGCAATGCAACTAATTGAGTGAGATAACAATTTAAAACAATTAATTGCATTGCAGTTGTTGTGTTGTGGAAATAATTAGCTAAGTATGTAATATTCATAACAGGTTTTACATTCAATTGATTAGTCAGGTTTTTACGTTAAGTGATTATTCTACTTTGCTGGGAATGTTTGATATTGAGCAATTAGCTTTGGGTGAGAAGGTGGTTTTTTAGCATCGTTTTGAATTTGGGTACAGGTAGGGTTTCTTTGGCAATGACAGATAATGAATTCCAAATTTTCGTGCCATTTATATGCATTGAGTTTTTACATAGTGTTAGATGGACACGGGGAACATCGAGGAGTGATCTGTGTCTAGTGTTATGGTCATGTGTCCTGTTAAAATTGGTAAGGAGAAGTTTGAGTGGTGGTTTAATATTTGCATAGAGTGTTCTATGTATGTAATAGGCACAGTAGAAAGTATGGATGTCTTGTATGGTGAGTAAGTTTAGGTTTTTGAATATTGGTGGAGTATGTTGCCTGGAGTGAGAATTTGTTATCATTCTAACTGCTGCCTTTTGTTGTGTTATTAGTGGTCTGAGATGAGTTATTAATGTAGAGCCCCATGCGCAGATTCCATAGGTGAGGTAGGGGTAAATGAGTGAGTGATATAGGGTAAGGAGAGCTGGTTGTGGAACATAGTACCGTATCTTGGATAGTATTCCCACGGTCTTTGAGACTTTCTTGGAGATTTGTTGTATATGTGTCTGAAATTTGAGGCCACTGTCAAGATGGATTCCTAAGAATTTTCCCTCTGTGAGTTTTGTGATAGGGGACCCGTTTATCATTATGTTAAGTGGTGCATTTGTAGCTCTGTTCCCAAACTGGATAAAATAGGTTTTATCAATATTGAGAGTAAGTTTGTTTGTCATCATCCAGGTAGATATTTTCTGCAATTCAGTATTTGCAGTGTTGGCTAGTGTATCTGGGCTTGGGTGAGAGATAACGTATGTAGTGTCATCTGCAAAAAGTATGGGTTTGAGTAGTTGAGATGCATTTGGTAGGTCGTTAATGTAAATGAGAAAGAGTAGTGGGCCAAGAACACTTCCCTGTGGGACACCTACGGTAATAGTTTGCGTTGTGGAGCTAGCTCCATTTGTGTACACATATTGGTTTCTGTTGCTAAGGTATGATTTTAGGTAGTTTAGGGAGTGTCCTCTTATACCATAGTGTGATAATTTTAAGTGTAACAGATCATGGTCAACTGTATCAAAAGCTTTACGTAAATCATTGAAGATTCCCACTGGGATTTCTTTTTTCTCAAGGGCGGTGTAAATTATTTCTAACGTGTATAATGGCATCATTTGTATTTTTATTATGCCTGAATCCAAATTGACAGTGGTTGAGTACGTTGTTGGAGGTGAGGTAGGAATATATTTGTCTATGAATTAATTTTTCAGGTCTGCTTGATCTCCTCCCTTATGTATTGGGGTGACCCTCGCTATTTTGAGTATTGATGGGAAGGTAGAGGATTCAATGGATTTGTTAAAGAGTGTTGCAATAATTGGTGAGAGATCAGAGGATCTCGCCTTCAAAGACCACAACAATGTATCTACCGCATCTGCTAGGAAAATGAAAGGATGGATAATGAGAACCTTCAGAACTAGGGATGCCAAGCCCATGATGATTCTCTTCAAATCGCTTGTTCTCTCTAGGCTGGAATACTGCTGTACACTAACTGCCCCCTACAAGGCAGGCGAAATTGCTGACCTGGTGAGTGTACAAAAAACTTTTACGGTACACATAAGTATGATAAGGCACCTAAATTACTGGGAACAGTTGAAGTCCCTTGGTTTTATTCCCTGGAACGGAGGTGAGAGAGATACATGATAATATATACTTGGAAAGTCCCAGAGGGATTAGTACCAAACTTGCACACGAAAATCACTCCCTATGAAAGCAAAAGACTCGGCGGGAGATGCAACATTCCCCTAATGGAAAGCAGGGTGCCACGAGTACACTGAGAGGCAACACAGTAAGTGTCCAGGGCCCAAGACTGTTCAACTACCTCCCAGCACACAAAGGGGATTATCAGTAGACCCCTGGCTGTCTTCAAGAAGGCACTGGACAGACGCCTAAAGTCAGTACCTGACCACCCGGGCTGTGGTTTGTGGTTTGTGTGCGATCAGTAGTAACAGACCCTGATCCACCACGAGACCTGATTTCAGACCGAGCTGCGAGGGAATTGAGCCCCGAAACCCAATCCAGCATTGCTATGCTGTGGCCCTGTGGCCTGGTGGCTAAAGCTCTCGCTTCACACGGTGAGGGTCTAGGTTCGATTCCCGGCGAGGGCAGAATCATTAGGCGTGTTTCCGTACACCGGTTGTCTATGTTCACCCATCAGCAAAATGGGTATCTGGGTGTTAGTCGACCTGTTACAAAACTGACCTAATTTGCTAGAATGCTCTGCATAACAAGTGGCTTTCTATATAGTAGTACGTATGTCATTGATGTCAGCTAGGCCTGTATACCTTGTGCATGTGCTTGTAGAAATAAAGATGTATTATTATTATTATTTTTATTATTATTATTATTATGTGCTGTCTTCAGTATTCTGTTCATTTAATGTTTTATGATTTCCAATAGTTGTAGGATTTACTATACTATTCTTGTGTAATTAATTACATTGAGCTACCTCTATTTGTGAAGAAAAAATTCCTAGTATCCCCTGGCTTCCAATGTTTTCCTCAAAATACAACTGTGGCTTCTTGGCTTCATCTATATCTTTTCATGTCCTTTAGCAATCTTGTCCCATCTCTCTCTCTCTCTCTCCCATCGGCCAGCATGCCCGGGCATCTCTTTAGTGGTTTCATTCTTTCATCGTAACTATTATTTGTTTAAATCTAGTAACTATGTTGGATTTTTCTAATTTATCCATGTATCTTTTTTAACCCTTTCAGGGTTGCAAGGCTCTCTCCCAAACTCGTTCTCAGGGTTGCAAATTTTTCGGAAAAAAAAAATTCTTAGGAAATGATAGAGAATCTTTTTCTGATCATAATGCCACCAAAATTATGAAATTTGATGGAAAACTAACAGAATTATGCTCTCGCGAAGTTAGAGGTATTGATGACATTTACGCATCGGCGATTTCGCCCACTTTGAGCCCTATTTTCAGCAAATTACAATGTTTCAGTCTACTAAAATTATAGCTATTTCACTAGAATTCCATTTGTTCTATCAATTGAGTATAAGAAACTGCCAATTTACCGATTTCAACTACCCAATAATGTGGTCAGAAAATGGCAGTTTGGCCAATTTCACACAAATTTCAAAAGATGTCATTTTCAAAATGGGGTCCAGAATAAACGAGACAGACATTTCTGGCACTCAAATAACATTTTATCTGTTCATTAGTCACGTCTCCAGGCCCCTCTTACATTACTTTTGCTTTCCATTTTGAATTTTTATTCTCAAAAAATAGAAGATTTTCTGTTATGTATACGACTGCATCATTGTGAAAATGGTAATAATATCAGCGCACTTGTGCAAGAATATTAGACTACCCAGTTGATGTGTATTGGACGCATGGCGGGATTTGTTTACTCTTGAACATAGCAAAAATCGAACATTTTCTTTACTTTGCGCTCAGTTTCAAGGTACTTGTCATCGTGAAACCAGTCAAAATTATCTCTATTTCTGCAATATATCATCCATTCTATCAAATGAGACTAAGAAAACGAGAATACAAGCATAAATACTATACGAAAATAGACTGCAAAGTCGCTGTTTTAAACCAAAAACTCGGTCAGAGTTTTTTTCCTCATTATGCACTGTGTGGTGCAGGATTTTTTTTTATATTGCGCACACTGACTGCACAGACCCATTCTCTCACATCTAGGCCTACCAGCCTGTTTCCACTTGATTTGAGGGCACTAGAATTTAGGCGTACTAGTACGACGAAAACCCTGGCGCGTAAGCCATACTAGTATGGCCGAAACCCTGAAAGGGTTAAAGTGTGGGTACAATGCCACAGGTGCACATTCAAATTTTGGCCTAATTTATATTATCAGCACTTTTTTAATAAGAGATTTAGCCATTTTTTTATATTTTGGTCCTAAAAGTTTTGCATCATCTGCAAACATATAAATATATGTACAGTGGACCCCCGAGTAACGAACAAAATTCATACAGCCTGCTCAAGTGCCATTATTGAACGAATTTACTCCCTTAAGAAATGTCAAGTAGGTTAGTCCATTTCAGACCCCCAAAAATACACTTACAAAAGCACTTACAATATTATATACAGTGGACCCTGGGTTAACGAAAGGTTTAGTTAACGAAAAAATCGGTTACCGAAAGCTTTTTTCGGTATCGGATAGCGAAAAAAAACTCGGTTAGCGAAATGTATTAGACGTGTCCGCCTGCTCCGCGCCTGGCTGCACCTGCGCAAGACGCCAGTGTAGCGTTGTTTACCATTGAGAGAACATTACCCAGAGCGCTCTTTCGAGCATTCACAATACATTTGGTGTCTTTTTGGTGGTTTAGTGATTGTCACTGTGAAATAAGTCACCATGGGTCCAAAGAAGCTTCCTAGTGGCACCCCAGTGGTAGCATTCATGCATGGAGTGTAGCATTCATGCAGGGAGTGTAGCATTCATGCAGGGAGTGTAGCATTCATGCAGGGAGTGTAGCATTCATGCAGGGAGTGTAGCATTCATGCAGGGAGTGTAGCAGGCATGCAGGGAGTGTAGCAGGCATGCAGGGAGTGTAGCAGGCATGCAGGGAGTGTAGCAGGCATGCAGGGAGTGTAGCAGGCATGCAGGGAGTGAGCAGGCATGCAGGGAGTGTAGCAGGCATGCAGGGAGTGTAGCAGGCATGCAGGGAGTGTAGCAGGCATGCAGGGAGTGTAGCAGGCATGCAGGGAGTGAGCAGGCATGCAGGGAGTGTGGCAGGCATGCAGGGAGTGTGGCAGGCATGCAGGAGTGTGGCAGGCATGCAGGAGTGTGGCAGGCATGCAGGGAGTGTGGCAGGCATGCAGGGAGTGTGGCAGGCATGCAGGGAGTGTGGCAGGCATGCAGGGAGTGTGGCAGGCATGCAGGAGTGTGGCAGGCATGCAGGGAGTGTGAGCAGGCATGCAGGGAGTGTGGCAGGCATGCAGGAGTGTGGCAGCATGCAGGAGTGTGGCAGGCATGCAGGGAGTGTGGCAGGCATGCAGGGAGTGTGGCAGGCATGCAGGGAGGTGGGCAGGCATGTGCAGGCAGCAGTGTGGCAGGCATGCAGGGAGTGTTGCAGGCATGCAGGGAGTGTGGCAGGCATGCAGGGAGTGTGGCAGGCATGCAGGGAGTGTGGCAGGCATGCAGGGAGTGTGGCAGGCATGCAGGGAGTGTGGCAGGCATGCAGGGAGTGTGGCAGGCATGCAGGGAGTGTGGCAGGCATGCAGGGAGTGTGGCAGGCATGCAGGGGTGGCAGGCATGCAGGAGTGTGGCAGGCATGCAGGGAGTGTGGCAGGCATGCAGGGAGTGTGGCAGGCATGCAGGGAGTGTGGCAGGCATGCAGGGAGTGTGGCAGGCATGCAGGGAGTGTGGCAGGCATGCAGGGAGTGTGGCAGGCATGCAGGGAGTGTGGCAGGCATGCAGGGAGTGTGGCAGGCATGCAGGGAGTGTGGCAGGCATGCAGGGAGTGTGGCAGGCATGCAGGGAGTGTGGCAGGCATGCAGGGAGTGTGGCAGGCATGCAGGGAGTGTGGCAGGCATGCAGGGAGTGTGGCAGGCATGCAGGGAGTGTGGCAGGCATGCAGGGAGTGTGGCAGGCATGCAGGGAGTGTGGCAGGCATGCAGGGAGTGTGGCAGGCATGCAGGGAGTGTGGCAGGCATGCAGGGAGTGTGGCAGGCATGCAGGGAGTGTGGCAGGCATGCAGGGAGTGTGGCAGGCATGCAGGGAGTGTGGCAGCATGCAGGGAGTGTGGCAGGCATGCAGGGGAGTGTGGCATTCATGCAGGGAGTGTGGCATTCATGCAGGGAGTGTGGCATCATGCAGGGAGTGTGGCATCATGCAGGGAGTGTGGCATCATGCAGGAGTGTGGCATTCATGCAGGAGTGTGGCATTCATGCAGGGAGTGGCATTCATGCAGGGAGTGTGGCATTCATGCAGGGAGTGTGGCATTCATGCAGGGATGCATATGGAGTGCATTCATGCAGGGAGTGTCATTATGCAGGAGTGTGCATTATGCATATCATGGGATGCAGTTCATAGAGAAGTAGTAGCAGGCATGCAGGGAGTGTAGCAGGATGCAAGTGGAGGTGGAGTTAGCGATGCAGGAGTGTAGCATTCATGCCCCTATAATCCTCCTATCCTCCAGATGCCTGCAATTCTCTTCAATAAAGGTAAGTAAATGTTATTTATATTTTATTTTTGTGAATATTTTTGTGGAACGGATTAATTGTATTTACATTATTTCTTATGGGAAATAAGGGTTCGGATTACGAAAGATTCAGATTAAGTAATAGCTCCTGGAACGGATTAATTTCGTTAACCGAGGGTCCACTGTACATAATTGTACAATTTCCGGGGTGCTCGTTACTTGGGGTCCAGTGTATAGTTTTTTATTTCTTGCTGTATATAAATTTAAAACATTATTGGGGAAAGTACAAGTTCTTTTGGCCCTCCACGAGGACATTTTTCCTCTTATAACTTCGCATTTTTCTCTCAAACAGAAAAGCTCTAATTCACGTTAATAATTTACCTTTTATTCTTCCTAGGTTTCGAAGTTTCAAAATTAATCTCTCATGATTACTTTATTAGATGCTTTCTCAAAATCTAGTTTAATATAATCTGCCCATTCATTTTGTCCTTGAACAATTTCTGTGACTCACATTTTACTGGCCATACCACCATTTTACATAAATCATACACACACAACCCGCACATAGAAGAGAGGAGCTTACGACGACGTTTCGGTCCGACTTGGACCATTTACAAAGTCACACTAACACAAAGAAAAGGTAGAAGGGGTACTTATAGGCTAGCAGACAGGAGAGGGCACAAGAAATTGGTGGAGGAGTAATAGTGGAAGTAGTAGTAGTGGAGTCAGTCAATTCTAGGAAAGAGGAGCACTGCAATAAAGCTGGCAGCCCGCATAGGGTAAGGACAAGAACACAGAGGGGGAAAAAATGATGAAAATAAAATAAAATAAAGAAGGACACAAACAAGGAGAAATACAGAGGAGAAAGAAGAAAGAGGAGAAAGGGAAGAGATAGAAGAGGAAGGAATCAGGTTAAGTCACGGGTGTTCTGAAGTTTGGAGCATTTAACAATGTAATGGGAGAGGAAAGCATCTACAGAGACAAAGCCAGGGCTAAGATTCATACAGGGAAAGTTGTGTATAAGGGAGGATTCAACCAGACGGCGACTGTGAAAGTTTGACATAGGGTAGACAGTTTTAGCAGAAGACCAATCAATAGGATGACTGTGATCTCTGACATGACAGAAAAGAGCATTATTGGTGTCAGCAAGCCTAACACTATTTTTGTGCTCCCTAAGTCTGTCAGAAAGAGATCGGCCAGTTTCTCCAAAGTACTGAAGAGGACAGGAGGAACAAGAAATAGAGTAGACACCAGGAGAATCTATAGAGGGAGGGGAGGTATGAACTAGATTACTGCGAAGTGTTAGTCTGGCGAAAGGTAAGTCTTCTATGTGCGGGTTGTGTGTGTATTGTTCCAGTCAATGTATTGTGCCTTTTTTTGTTACATAAATCATAGGTGGAGATATCTGGACACAAATCAGAATGTGCCCTTCCTAGTGCAATTTCAAGTTGCTACCTGAGGATCATGTGCAAAGCTTGTTTCAGCATGTCTCTTAAGCTTACAGGTTCCTTGCTGGTGGCTCCAACATATGTCCAGGCAACTATCTTCTGTCCCCTACCCATGGTTTCTTCCTGTGTGGTCAGGGGGCCCCCTCCTCAAGAGAGACCTCTGTGAAAGTACGTATTCTGTTCCCTCCCAAAAGCACCTTACCTCCCTTCAAAGGGGCCACTGCTTCCTGCTAAATGCTGGTTGCTGGACCATCCCTCATGGACCCCATCAAGTGGTGTGTTCCAGTTCTTTGTTCCTGGATTTCATGTGGTCTTTAAGTTCTGACTTACATGGCTGTGAGAATTTTTCTCTCTTGGAGACTGCAGGATATTTTTTGTGGTGGAAATTGTAGGTGGTGGACTAGCTTCTATACTGATTGGACTCAGGTTACAGTTGCTACTGGATATTTTTGGGATGCTAAAGTGGCTTACAGCTATTTTATGGAGCTGTATAGCTTGATTTTCCTGTGGTAGTAGCACAGAAAAAATTCTCACCATTATCTGCAAGAAAGCTCCATAAGTATTATTTTCTCCTATTTCAGCACTTTTCAATAATTCATTTGAACACACATTTCCAGATTTTCTCTAAAGAGTGAGGACAGTACCCATCCACAAAGGTGATGGTATAACCAATGATGGTACTTACCTATACTATAAAAAAATATTTGAGTGATTTACAAGTAGCTGTACTCATACTTCACTAAATATAATGTACTTTCTCCTCACCATTTTGGATTGAGACCCAAAAAAGCACTAATGATCGAATAATAAAATGCTTGACACAGTTTATGCAGCACTTGAGAGAAATGAGCATTCTATTGGACTTTTTACTGATCTCTGGAAATTTTTTTATTCAATTGACTTCATTATTCTTCTACGCAAACTTAATTACTGTGGACTCAGAGGGCACACTTACATCTATATGGTACTTCAAATCCTGCTTAACAAACATCAACAGGATGTTGTTATAAATGGCATTTTCATTTAAATAAGATGTCCTGAAGGTTCCTCTACGTATATCAGTGACTTGCAGACTTCCACCCATCATCTTACCTTGGTTCATTGACCAATCACAGGCAAGCCCGCCAAAGCTGAACCAACATGGTTCACTTCTGGTAAGCAATGGCAGACTTCCTTACCTGCTGGTTGAGTATGGTGCACTCTCTCTGGCTTCTGCTTTGCCATCTGTCACCATGGTGTAAGCTTATTATTTTATCAGTACATATTGTACATAGTGTACATACCTGTATATAGTGGGTGAAGGCAAATATACATTTTAGTCAACTGCTGAGTTTGTTTGCTCCAGTTCCCATTGCGACCAGGTCTCACAGGCCATTTATTACTTGTGTTCGTAATAGGTACTGACTTTAGGTGTCTGTCTAGCGCCTTCTTGAAGACAGCCAGGGGTCTATTGGTAATCCCACTTATGTATGCTGGAAGGCAGTTGAACAGTCTTTGTCTCCTGACACTTATTGTGTTGTCTCTTATCATACTCTTGGCCCCCCTGCTTTTCGTTGGGGGAATGTTGCATCTCCTGCTGAGTCTTTTGCTTTCGTAGGGAGTGATTTTCGTGTGCAAGTTTGGTACTAATCCCGTTAAGATTTTCCAAGTGCATATTATCATGTATCTTTCTCACCTGTGTTCCAGGGAATACAAGAACATAAGAAAAAAGGAACACTGCAGCAGACCTACTGACCCATGCGAGGCAAGTCCATCACTCCCCGGCTTAGACCCGACCACCTGGAGTTAACCCCTTCCAGGTAAACTCCAGGTAGTCAGGTCACTTCCACTTAAGGAATTAGTTCGGCATCTGACCTAGTAGCACAAGCTAGTCAGGTCCAACTCACACCCACCCACACCCACTCATGTATTTATCTAACCTATTTTTAAAACTAAACAACGTCCCAGTCCCTATGACGGTACTCGGGAGTTTGTTCCACTCATCTACAACTCTATTACCAAACCAGTGCTTTCCTATATCCTTCCTGAATCTGAACTTTTCCAACTTGAAACCATTGCTGCGAGTCCTGTCTTGGCTGGATATTTTCAGCATGCTATTTACATCCCCTTTATTTATTCCTGTTTTCCATTTAGTATACACCTCAATCATATCCCCCCTAATTCTACACCTTTCTAGAGAGTGTAGATTCAAGGCCCTCAATCTATCCTCATAGGGAAGATTTCTGATACATGGGATCAACTTTGTCATTCTCCTCTGTACGTTTTCCAGTGCATTTATATCCATTCTGTAATACGGTGACCAGAACTGTGCAGCATAATCTAAATGAGGCCTAACTAAAGATATATAGAGTTGAAGAACAACCTGAGGACTTCTATTATTTATACTTCTTGATATGAAGCCAAGGATTCTGTTAGCTTTATTGCGAACACTTATGCACTGTTGTCTTGGTTTCAGATTACTGCTAGTCAGAACTCCTAAATCCTTCTCGCAATCACAAGTATTAAGATCTACATTATTCAGTTTATATGTGGCATGGTTATTGTCCTGCCCAACATTTAGAACTTTGCATTTGTCTACATTAAACTGCATCTGCCACTTCTCCGACCACTGCATCAGTCTATTCAAATCATCCTGGAGTGCTCTAATGTCCTCATTAGAATTAATTGGACGGCCTATTTTGGTGTCATCAGTAAATTTGCTTATGTTGCAATTTATTCCCTCATCTATGTCGTTTATGTAAATTGTAAACAACAGGGGGGCCAAAACTGACCCCTGTGGGACACCGCTTGAGACGTGCCCCCATTCTGATTTCTCCCCATTTATGCAAACTCTCTGCTTCCTATTTGTCAACCATGCCTCTACCCAGAAAAAAATTTCTCCTCCTATTCCGTGTGCCTTAAGTTTCCTCAATAGCCTCTGATGTGGAACTCTATCGATAGCCTTACTGAAGTCCATATACACAATATCATATTCATTACCATGATCTACCTCCTCAAACACCTTAGTGAAAAAAGTTAGTAAATTCGTAAGACAGGAATGCCCCTTAGTAAAACCGTGTTGAGATTCATTAATCAATTTATGCCTTTCAAGATGGCTACGAATTGCCTCGGCAATTATTGATTCCATAAATATACCAACTATGGAGGTAAGGCTTATTGGTCTATAGTTCGAAGCTAAGGACCCGTCACCTGCCTTGTAAATAGGTATTACATTTGCCCTTTTCCACTTGTCTGGCACTATGGCAGTAGGTAGTAGGTTGGTAGACAGCAACCACCCAGGGAGGTACTACCGTCCTGCCAGGTGACTGTGAAACAGAAACCTGAAACTGTTTTACATGATGGTAGGATTGCTGGTGTCTTTTTTCTGTCTCATAAACACGCTGGATAACAGGTATATCTAGCTACTTCTACTTACACTTTAGGTCACACTAAACAGGCATGCACATGCATATATATACATACACACATCTTGGTTTTTCTTCTTTTTATTTTCTCTATTGTCCATGGGGAAGTGGAAAAGAATCTTTCCTCCGTAAGCCATGTGTGTCGTATGAGGCGACTAAAATGCTGGGAGCAATGGGCTAGTAACCCCTTCTCCTGTACACATTTACTAGAAAAGAGAAGAAGAAACACTTTATAAAACTGGGTTGTTTGAATGTGCATGGATGTACAGTGGACCCCCGAGTATCGTAATTAATCCGTTCCAGGAGCTAGTACTTAACACAAAGTTTTCGAAATTCGAACCATTATTTCCCATAAGAAATAATGTAAATACAATTAATCCGTTCCACAAAAAAATATTCACATAAAATAATTAAAAACAATATATATATATACATTTACTTACCTTTATTGAAGAGTTGCAGGCATTTGGAAGATAGAGTAATGAGTAATGAAGGTCCTCTTGGGCATTTTCTTCCAAAACAGGCCTGTTTCATCACAATTAAACACTTGTTGGGGGAGGAATTCTTCAGCCTCTACGAAGGGAAATCCCCACTCCCTGCATGCCTGCTACACTCCTTGCATGCCTGCTACACTCCCTGCATGCCTGCTACAATCCCTGCATGCCTGCTACACTCCCTGCATGCCTGCTACACTCCCTGCATGCCTGCTACACTCCCTGCATGAAAGCTACACTCCCTGCATGCCTGCTAAACTCCCTGCATCAATGCTAAACTCCCTGCATGCCTGCTACACTCCCTGTATGCCTGCTACACTCCCTGCATGCCTGCTAAACTCCCTGCATGAATGCTAAACTCCCTGCATGAATGCTAAACTCCCTGCATGAATGCTAAACTCCCTGCATGCCTGCTACACTCCCTGCATGCCTGCTACACTCCCTGCATGCCTGCTACACTCCCTGCATGCCTGCTACACTCCCTGCATGTCTGCTACACTCCCTGCATGAAAGCTACACTCCCTGCATGCCTGCTAAACTCCCTGCATCAATGCTAAACTCCCTGCAACAATGCTAAACTCCCTGCATGCCTGCTAAACTCCCTGCATGAATGCTAAACTCCCTGCATGAATGCTAAACTCCCTGCATGAATGCTACACTCCCTGCATGCCTGCTAAACTCCCTGCATCAATGCTAAACTCCCTGCATGCCTGCTACACTCCCTGCATGCCTGCTACACTCCCTGCATGCCTGCTACACTCCCTGCATGCCTGCTAAACTCCCTGCATGCCTGCTAAACTTCCTGCATGAATGCTAAACTCCCTGCATGAATGCTAAACTCCCTGCATGAATGCTACACTCCCTGCATGCCTGCTACACTCCCTGCATGAATGCTACACTCCCTGCATGCCTGCTACACTCCCTGCATGCCTGCTACACTCCCTGCATGTCTGCTACACTCCCTGCATGAAAGCTACACTCCCTGCATGCCTGCTAAACTCCCTGCATGCCTGCTAAACTCCCTGCAACAATGCTAAACTCCCTGCATGCCTGCTAAACTCCCTGCATGCCTGCTAAACTCTCTGCATGAATGCTAAACTCCCTGCATGAATGTTACACTCCCTGCATGCCTGCTACACTCCCTGCATGCCTGCTACACTCCCTGCATGCCTGCTACACTCCCTGCATGCCTGCTACACTCCCTGCATGCCTGCTACACTCCCTGCATGCCTGCTAAACTCCCTGCATGCCTGCTAAACTCCCTGCATGAATGCTACACTCCCTGCATGCCTGCTACACTCCCTGCATGCCTGCTACACTCCCTGCATGCCTGCTACACTCCCTGCATGCCTGCTACACTCCCTGCATGCCTGCTACACTCCCTGCATGCCTGCTACACTCCCTGCATGCCTGCTACACTCCCTGCATGTCTGCTACACTCCCTGCATGAAAGCTACACTCCCTGCATGCCTGCTAAACTCCCTGCATCAATGCTAAACTCTCTGCATCAATGCTAAACTCCCTGCATGAATGCTACACTCCCTGCATGCCTGCTACACTCCCTGCATGCCGGCTAAACTCCCTGCATGCCTGCTACACTCCCTGCATGATTTCTACACTCCCTGCATGAATGCTACACTCCCTCCATGAATGCTACCACAGGGGTGCCACTAGGAAGCTTCTTTGGACCCATGGTGACTTATTTCACAGTGACAATCACTAAAGCACCAAAAAAAAAACACCAAATGTAGTGTGAATGTTTGAAAGAGCGCGCTAGGTAATGTTCTCTCAATGGTAAACAATGCTTCACTGGCGGCGTCCTGCGTCCCGCGCAGGCGCGGAGCAGGCGGACAGGTCTAATACGTTACGAAACACGAGCGGTTTTGTGATTCTCGAAATCGTAAAAAGCTTACGAAACACGATGTTTACGAAGTAAGAACCTTACGAAACTCGGGGGTCCACTGTAGTGTGGATGATAAGAAAGAGATGATTGCTGCTGTTATGAATGAAAAGAAGTTGGATGTCCTGGCCCTAAGCGAAACAAAGCTGAAGGGGGTAGGCGAGTTTCAGTCGGGAGAAATAAATGGGATTAAGTCAGGAGTATCTGAGAGAGCTAAGGAAGGGGTAGCAATAATGTTGAAGGATCAGTTATGGAAGAAGAAGAGGGAATATAAATGTGTAAATTCAAGGATTATGTTGATTAAAATAAGGGTCGGATGCGAAAAGTGGGTCATAATAAGCGTGTATGCACCTGGAGAAGAGAGGAGTGTAGAGGAGAGAGAGAGATTTTGGGAGATGTTAAGCGAATGTATAGGAACTTTTGAACCAAGTGAGAGGGGACCTAAATGCTAAAGTAGGAGAAACATGTAGAGAGGGTGTGGTAGGTAAGTTTGGGGTGCCAGGTGTAAATGATAATGGGAGCCCTTTGATTGAACTTTGTATAGAAAGGGGTTTAGTTATAGGTAATACATATTTTAAAAAAAAGAGGATAAATAGGTATACAAGATATGATGTAGGGCAAAATGACAGTAGTTTGTTGGACTACGTATTGGTAGATAAAAGACTGTTGAGTAGACTTCAGGATGTACATGTTTATAGAGGGGCCACAGATATATCAGATCACTTTTTAGTTATAGCTACAGTGGGAGTAAAAGGTAGATGGGATACAAAGAAAATAGAAGCAGTAAGTAAGAGAGAGGTGAAGGTTTATAAACTAAAAGAGGAGGCAGTTAGGGTAAACTACTATTGGAGGAGGGTTAGTGAGAGTGTAGGCAATGGGGTCGAAGATGTATGGGGTAGATTTAAAAATGTAATGTTAGAGTGTTCAGCAGAAGTATGTGGTTACAGGCGAGTGGGTGCGGGAAGGAAGAAGAAGAGCGATTGGTGGAATAATGATGTAAAGAGAGTAGTAAGGGAGAAAAAGTTAGCATATGAGAGGTTTTTACAAAGTAGAAGTGATGCAAGGAGGGAAGAGTATATGGAGAGAAAAAGAGAGGTTAAGAGAGTGGTGAAGCAATGTAAAAAGAAAGCAAATGAGAGAGTGGGTGAGATGTTATCAACAAATTTTGAGATTAATAAGTTATGGAAGCCTAGGGAACAAATGGATTTGAAAGTTAAAAATAGGAGAGGCGAGTTATTAAATGGAGAGTTAGAGGTATCGGGAAGATGGAGGGAATAACAAAAAAAGGCACAATACCGTGACTGGAACAATACACACACAACCCACACTTATAAAAAGACTTTGCAAATGGTCCCAGTCGGGCCGAAACATCGTCGTAAGCTCCTCTCTTTTTATATGTGCGGGTTGTGTGTGTATGGAGGGAATATTTTGAGGAGTTGTTAAATGTTGATGAAGACAGGGAAGCTGTGATTTCGTGTATAGGGCAAGGAGGAATAGCATCTTGTAGGAGTGTGGAAGAGCCAGTTGTGAGTGTGGGGAAAGTTCGTGAGGCAGTGGGTAGAATGAAAGGGGGTAAGGCAGCTGGGATTGATGGGATAAAGATAGAAATGTTAAAAGCAGGTGGGGATATAGTTTTGTTGTGGTTGGTGCTATTATTTAATAAATGTATGGAAGAGGGTAAGGTACCTAGGGATTGGCAGAGAGCATGTATTGTTCCTTTGTATAAAGGCAAAGGGGACAAAAGAGAGTGCAAAAATTATAGGGGAATAAGTCTGTTGAGTGTACCTGGTAAAGTGTATGGTAGAGTTATTATTGAAAGAATTAAGAGTAAGACAGAAAGCAGGATAGCAAATGAACAAGGGGGCTTTAGGAAAGGTAGAGGGTGTGTAGACCAAGTGTTTACAGTAAAACATATAGGTGAACAGTATTTGGATAAGAGTAAAGAGGTTTTTGTGGCATTTATGGATTTGGAAAAGGCATATGATAGGGTGGATAGGGGGGCAATGTGGCAGATGTTGTAGGTGTATGGAATAGGAGATAGGTTACTGAAAGCAGTGAAGAGTTTTTATGAGGATAGTGAGGCTCAGGTTAGAGTGTGTAGGAGGGAGGGGGACTATTTCCCAGTAAAAGTGGGCCTTAGACAAGGATGTGTGATGTCACCGTGGTTGTTCAATATATTTATAGATGGGGTTGTAAGAGAAGTGAATGCGAGGGTCTTGGCAAGAGGTGTGGGGTTAAAAGATAAAGAATCAAATACAAAGTTGGAGTTGTCACAGTTGCTTTTTGCTGATGACACTGTGCTTTTGGGATATTCTGAAGAGAAGTTGCAGAGGTTGGTGGATGAATTTGGTAGGGTGTGTAAAAGAAGAAAATTGAAAGTGCATATAGAAAAGAGTAAGGTGATGAGGATAACAAAAAGATTAGGTGACGAAAGATTGGATATCAGATTGGAGGGAGAGAGTATGGAGGAGGTGAATGTATTCAGATATTTGGGAGTGGACATGTCAGCAGATGGGTCTATGAAGGTTGAGGTGAATCATAGAATTGATGAGGGGAAAAGGGTGAGTGGAGCACTTCAGAGTCTGTGGAGACAAAGAACTTTGTCCATGGAAGTAAAGAGGGGAATGTATGAGAGTATAGTTATACCAACACTCTTATATGGGTGTGAAGCATGGGTGATGAATGTTGCAATGAGGAGAAGGCTGGAGGCAGTGGAGATGTCAAGTCTGAGGTCAATGTGTGGAGTGAATATAATGCAGAGAATTCAGAGTTTGGAAATTAGGAGGAGGTGTGGGATTACCAAAACTATTATCCAGAGAGCTGAGGAGGGGTTATTGAGGTGGTTCGGATATGTAGAGAGAATGGAACAAGACAGAATGACTTCGAGAGTGTATAAATCTGTAGTGGAGGGAAGGCGGGGTAGGGGTCGGCCTAGGAAATGTTGGAGGGAGGGGGTAAAGGAGGTTTTGTGTGCGAGTAGCTTGGACTTCCAGCAAGCATGTGTGAGCGTATTTGATAGGAGTGAATGGAGACAAATGGCTTTTAATACTTGACATACTGTTGGAGTGTGAGCAAAGTAACATTTATGAAGGGATTCAGGGAAACCAGCAGGCCGGACTTGAGCCCTGGAGATGGGAAGTACAGTGTCTGCACTCTGAAGGAGGGGTGTTAATGTTGCAGTTTTATAACTGTAGTGTAAAGCACCCCTCTGGCAAGACAGTGATGGAGTGAATGATGATGAAAGTTTTTCTTTTTCAGGCCACCCTGCCTTGGTGAGAATCGGCCGATGTGTTAATAAAAAAAATATGCCAGTTTGTAGTGATATACAGTAGAACGTCATTTAGCACGAGATTATGTTGCCCGTTACGGGTATTGCACGATTTAAGATTTGCGACACATTATCATCTTGCACGACGTAAAGATGATATTACACGGTTCGGCAGGAGGGGAAAAATTTTGAGCGCACGGTCGCCCGCGGTGGGTTAAACCATTGAGTCAGTGGGGGTCCTACTAAGGGTGGCTATGAGCCACATCAAGTGTTTAATGCTGACGAGACAAGTGTTTTCTGGAAGAAAATGCCAACACGAACTTATATCAGTCAGCAAGAGAAAAGTGCACCAGGCTTCAATACAGCAAAGGATCGCTTCACCTTGCTCCTTTTCGGTAATGCATCAGGTGATTTCAAGTGTAAGCCCATGGTTATTTACTGCGTAAGAATCCTCATGCTTTAAGGAAATGGGAATTTGTTTTTCCTTCCTGCAAACTGTAAGTTTATTCAGATACACGGGGCCAGGAGCTGAGTCTCGACCCCTGCAACGACAATTAGGTGAGTACAGTTACATACATTATCATGCATAGCAGCATATGTGTAGAGAACCTAGGATAACCCAAAAAAAGTCAGTCAATGGAAATACTGTCACTCTGACTTTTTTGGGTTATCCTAGTTTCTCTACACATATGCTGCTATGTATGATAATCTTCTTAACTGTATCTGTGTATACCTGAATAAACTTACTTACAGTTTGTGGGAAGGAAAAACAAATAACCATTTTCACAAGCAGTCTTGTTGTGGTTCAGCAGACACCACCCGCCTTACCCAGTCACCACGGACCCCACCATCCCAGCATTAGTACGTATTTCATACGCATCAAGAAGTCCTGGCTACAAGCCAGCTGTTTGTGAAGAATAAGAGAGAGTGAATTGTGTTTTGATCTTGAATTAACGAAGAAAACAAAGATATTAGACAAGACATAACCCGTGGCCGTAATGAAGTGTTACTTTGTACACATAAAAAGATGTAAACATAAGTTTGTGTGACTGACTTGACTGACTGACTGTCTGACTTGACTGACTGACTGACTGTCTGACTTGACTGACTGACTGTCTGACTTGACTGACTTACTGAATGACTTGACTGACTTACTGAATGACTTGACTGACTTACTGAATGGCTTGACTGACTTACTGAATGGCTTGACTGACTTACTGAATGGCTTGACTGACTTACTGAATGGCTTGACTGACTTACTGAATGGCTTGACTGACTTACTGAATGGCTTGACTGACTTACTGAATGGCTTGACTGCGAGCTTTATTTAGAATGGCTTGACTGACTTACTGAATGGCTTGACTGACTTACTGAATGGCTTGACTGACTTACTGAATGGCTTGACTGACTTACTGAATGGCTTGACTGACTTACTGAATGGCTTGACTGACTTACTGAATGGCTTGACTGACTGACTGACTGACTTAATGACTGACTTGACTGACTTAAAGTTAGACACTCAGTTCAACCATCGACTTCAGTTCAAGAACTTCTACTATCCACCTCAGCCCAGTAGCGCCACAGCATAACTCTCCACTCTCTTCACAATCATCCACAAACACCAGCACCCACAATTTAAGGTAAATACTATTATTTCTATTACATTTGTAGTCTTAAGCAGTAAAAACAACATAATACATCACGATAATGAACTACAATTACATATTCACTTTTATTTTTGTAAGATCTGTTGGTCTAAAAAAAACTTGTTTGGCTTTTTGGGGACTCCTAGGAACGTAACCCTATTTTTCCCCTTAGTTCTTTTAATTATTTAACACAAAATTATCTAACACGACTTTTTCAGGAACGTAACTATCGTGCTAAATGACGTTCTACTGTACTATTGAAAAGATTTACCAAAGGTTTGCTAAGTTCCTCTTTACATTCCTTTAAAACTCTTGCAAACAGTTCATCAGGGCCTGTGAATTTGTTAGGTTTTAATTTCTCTATTTGTCTGAGGACCATGTCACTAGTTACCCCAATCAAGCATAGTCTATTATCTTTCTGTTCTACATAATTTATTATTTCTGGAATTCCGCTAGTATCTTCCTGAGTAAAAACTGAGAGGAAGTAAGTATTGAAAATTCCACACATATCCTTATCACTGTCCGTGATCTGTCCTGAGTTACTCTTAAGTGGGCCTATCTTGTCCCTAATCTTACTTCTGTATACCTGAAAGAACCCTTTTGGGTTAGTCTTCGAATCTTTTGCAACCTTAGCCTCATAATCTCTTTTTGCTTTTCTTATTCCTTTTTTTAGTTCTGTCTTTAATTGAAAATATTGATTTCTTATCTGTCCATCCCCTCTTTTGATACGCTTATATATGCCTCTCTTTTGACCAATGAGATGTTTTAATCTATTGTTCATCCATTTAGGATCATTTTTGTTAGATCTAATTTCCCTACTTGGAACAAAAGTTGTCTGGGCAGCTAGAACTACGCTCTGGAAAACGTCATATTGGCAACCAAAACCACCTACCTGACCCATAGTCAGGTCATCCCAATTTAGCCCACCTAGGTAATTTCTCAGCCCCATGAAGTTGGCTAAGCGAAAGTCTGGAACAGGGACTTGATTGCAGTTACCTAGGTAATTCCATGATATATTGAAACTAAGTGATTTGTGATCACTTTCCCCAAGATCTTCATTAACCTCAAGATTATTAATTAGTGATTCTTTGTTGGCAAGAACCAAATCAAGTAAGTTGCTACCTCTAGTTGGTTCTGTCACAAACTGCTTTAAAAAACAATCCTGAACTGTATCAAGAAAGTCACTAGACTCAAGATTACCTGTCACATTGTTCCAATCAATTTGTCTAAAGTTAAAATCTCCCATTAACACAACATTTTCATATCTAGACGCCTTATGAATTTCATCCCATAGCAGCTTACTGCACTCCCTATCCAGGCTTGGGGGCCTGTAAATCACACCCAAAATTATTTTTTCACGACCCTCGAGAAACTGTAGCCAAACAGATTCTGTGTCTGATGTTTCTAATCTTATATCTTGTCTAACACAACAATTTAAATTGTCTCTGACATACATCGCCACTCCACCACCCTTCCTGTTTACCCTTTCAGTGTGGAATAGCTTATAACCCTGTATGTTGCACTCAGAAGGCATATCTCTATCTTTCAGGTTGAACCAGGTCTCTGTTATAGCAATAATATCTATATTACCTGCACTTGCAAGTAATCTTAGCTCATCTATCTAATTTCTTAGACTCCTACTATTTGTATAGTAAACCTTAAGGGAGCTAGTCACTCTTTGCCCTCTTCTATCTCTTTGTTTGTTGATCATTTGCTTTGCCTTTACTAGCAACTTTATTTTGAATATTGTCTTTTAAACATATCCCTGAGGTATCCTGGTAATATCTGTTGTTTCCAACCCTAATACTGTAGCCTGATTTTTTCCCACAAACACCCATACCTCTATAATCTATCAGTTTAAAGTCCTAGACAAGTCTCCAATGACCCCCTCAATCGAATTAGCTAATGCAACCACTCCAGCCCCAGAGAGATGAACCCCCATCCCTTGCATACATATCATGTTTGCCATAGAATTTGTCCCTGTTATCAATGAATGGAATTGCAAGTTCCTTGCAGTACCTGTCTAGCCAGCAATTTATACCAATTGCCCTAGACATCCATTCATTGCCCACTCCCTTTCTAGGCAAATCAAGGGACTTCAACCGTTCCCAGTAATTTAGGTGCTTTATCATACTTTTGTGTGCCGTGAAAGTTCTCTGTACACACTCCAGGTCAGCAGTTTCGCCTGTCTTGAAGAGGGCAGTTAGTGTACAGCAGTATTCCAGCCTAGAGAGAACAAGTGATTTGAAGAGAATTGTCATTTTTCTAGCAGATGAGGTAGATACATTGTTGTGGTCTTTGAAGGTGAGTTCCTCTGACATTATCACTCCCAGGTCCTTCACACTACTTTTTCGCTCTATTGTGTGGTTAGAATTGGTTGTATACCCTGATAGTTTTAATTTCCCCAAGTTTTCCATATCTGAATAGTTGAAATTTCTCTTCATTTAACTTCATATTTTTTTTCAGTGGCCCATTTAAAGATTTGATTGATGCCTGCTTGGAGTCTTGCAGTGTCTTCAATGGAGGACACAGGCATGGCATTTCGGGTGTCATCTGCAAAGGAAGACAGGGAGCTATGGCTTACATCTCTATCTGTCAGATATGAGGATGAAGAATAGGATGGGAGCGAGTACTGTGCCTTGTGGAACAGAGCTTTTCACTGTAGCTGCCTCAGACTACTCTATTTACTATTACTCTTTGTGTTCTATTTGTTAAGAAGTTATAGATCCATCTACCAACTTTTCCTGTTATTCCTTTATCACACATTTTGTGTGCTATTACACCGTGGTTGCATTTGTTTTAGTTTAATATCTTTATTATGCACCCCATACCCATCCTGTGGGCAGTAGTCAAAAGATTACAGAGGTACATAATTGGTCCATTGACTGGACTCCAAAGTTTTGATAGCTGAACAAGTTACAGTGGTAATGAACTAGATCTGGTCACAATTATGACAAGTTACAAAGGTAATGAGCTCCAGGTAGAGCAGGTCACACTCATGACAAGTTACAAAGGTAATGAGCTCCAGGTAGAGCTGGTTACAATCATGACAAGTTACAAATGTAATGAATCATAATCACATCATATATAGTTACAATCATGAACAAATTACACATACACACACATATATACATACGCACACACACACACGCACATACAATAGGCCCAGTTTTCAATCGACATGTGCATAGGACAAAATGGTAATCAATACACATACGTACATACATACACACACACACACACACACGTGGCAATGCTTTATTTACAGGGAGCAAAGTCAGGGTATTTTTTCCAGAATGGTCTGTAATATACCACTGTGGATAAAATACTTTGACATATCTTGAACATTTCTGAGTGAGTTGTCTCTGAATTCATTAATTTTATCGCACTCCAGTACATAATGATGCAGGGTGTGACAATAATCCAACTGGCAAAGTTTACATTTTGTTTGGTCTACATCTGTTGGTGGTGATTTAACCTGCCATATTTGTCAAAGGCTTTTGCAAAGTCTGTATATACCACATCTGCATTTTGCTTATCCTCTATAGCATCCAGGTCCTTGTCATAGTAGTTCAGTAGCTGGGACAGGCAGGAGCAACCTGCTCTAAACCTGTGTTGCCCTGGGTTGTGTAAATGATGGGTATCTAGGTGGTTGGTGATCTTGCTTCTTAGAACCCTTTCAAAGATTTTTATGATATATTAGTGCTATCGGTCTTTAGTTCTTTGCAATTGCTTTACTGCCACCTTTGTAGAGTGGGGCTATGTCTGTTGTTTTTAGTGAATGTGGGATGACCCCTGTGTCCATGCTCTTTCTCCATAGAATGCTGAAGGCACATGACAGGGGCTTCTTGCAGTTCTTGATGAACACGGAGTTCCATGAGTCCGGGCCTGGGACCAAGTGCATGGGCATGTCATTAATTGCCTTTTTGAAGTATTTTGGGTTTCTTTCAATTTCCTTTATGGCTTTTAGTTTTCCTGAGATTCTTGTCTCCTGTGAGATTCCAGTGCCTCCATTTGTATTTCAGATATACTGGCCCCTCTCAGCAGCTCTGTGATTCTTTGCCTTCATCTTATAGGAGCATCTCTCTCTTTCTAGTTTACATCTTCTTTCTCTTTTTCTTAATGGAATGTGCCTTGAGCAAACCTCAAGTGCCACAGATCTAATTTTTTCTAGGCAAAGGTTCGGATCTGTGTTTAGGATATATTCCCAGCTTGTTTCATTTAGGATATTGTTACCTTGTTCTCATTGTATGTTTTTGCTGTGTTTGTAGTGACTTTTTTTTCCTTAAAGTTGAAAAAAATAAATAGTGCCCTATTCTATAGGACATAACTCTCCCTCCTCTACAAAATTGGTAAGCGTACAATGTTCTAGTTGGCATCAGATGAAAGATAAAGGGCTCGATAATCGTTTCATCAATGTCGTTTGAGCAAAATGTCAATAGATTGCATAATGAAAAATTTTGAATTTTTTTTAACCCTTAAACTGTCCACACGTAGATATACGTTCACTCGCGAAAGTGACCGAATTTTGAAAAATAAAAAATCTTTTTTTCTAAAATGAAGAGCACATTTTATAAATAGGATAGGCTAAAAAAACATTTTAGGGCCAGTACTTACCGAGATATAAGCCCGTGAAGTTGGTGCTAAATGATGTGGTGTCGGCAAAATGGAGCACTGCCGCTTGCAGAAACAAGAAACATTTATCGTTTTTTTCCATTTTCTGTTGTTTTCATCCTATGATAATAATGTTTTGATGCAGATCTATTCATTTCATTGCCAATTCTTGTTTAGACACAAATATTTGTTACTGAATTAGTAATCATACTGTCACAAACACACATGTTCACACTGATAAATAAATTTGTACACCTGGTTCAATCACTTACTATTGTTTACATATATATACAAGGTATTTACAGGTCCTATTTATGTTTCTAGAAGTCCACCACTGTATGATACTCGAAGAAGCATGGATTCATACAGAGTGCCACTCCACATTGCTGACACATGAATCGTGTGTCTTTTCGCACTGAGGGTCGCTGTGTACTGTAAGCACACACAACACACTTTTTCTGAGAGTACTTCTTCTTTGGAGTAGATGGTAATGGTATCAGGCAGTGACAGTTAGGGATAATTCGGTTGGGCACTTCCCCCTCTGGTTGTGGAGTGACAGGTCGCTGTTGTGGAGTGACAGGTCGCTGTTGTGGGGTGACAGGTCGCTGTGGAGTGGCAGGTATAGGTGTGGTACCATACTTTCTCCCTATCTGCTTGATGACATTTAGGGTGAATTCTGCATATCGTTGTCGCTTCCAGTCTTTATTTCATACATGTTGAAGGCATTGAGCATTGCAATGTCCACAAGGTGGAAAAACACTTTTATATACCACTTGCGACTCCTACGCACACAGTCAACAAAGCCTATCATCATGTCACACTTGTCGACTAGTTGCATATTGTTTGTATAGTCGATGACAACAGCTGGCTTTTCAATAGGTTGATTGTTGAGCGTGCTCATTCTGTCTGTTTGTACCATCTCGTTTCTGTGGATGGTTGACAGCAATGTCACGTCCCTTTTGTCATGCCATGACAGTGCCATGATGTCATTGGCATGAAACGCCTGCACTACACTTCCTCCAGTGAACTTTGGCATGTGTTTCTATTTCTTCTCACTGTTCCACATATATCAGTATTGTTTCCACGTAGGAAATCAGCAAGCATAGGGCTTGTGTACCAGTTGTCTGTGAACAATGTATGGCCCTTGCCAAGGTATGGCTGCATCATCTTGCGAACAACATCACCCAGAAATGCCCAACATGCGCCTGGTATCATCAAGTGTATTTTTACCTGTTAGATAATGACATCCAACACAAGACCAGTCTCACAGTCACACATAACAAACAGTTTTATACCAAGCGATTACGTTTGCTTGGTATATATTGTTTGAATGACAGTCGTCCCTTGAACAGAATCAAGGACTCATCAACAACAATGTTCTTGAATGGATAAAAGTAGGCACTGAATTTTTGCTTGAGATACATAAACAATTCCCGGATTTTGTAGAGGAGGTCATTTCGGTTTGGTGTATTCCTATCTGAGAAGTGCAACATTCTCAGCAATAGAAGGAATCTGTTGCAGGGGAAGGAGGTCTCGGAAGACTGGAGTGCTAATGAAGTGGTCTGTGGACCAGTAGTTTGCTATATTGTTCTTATATGTGTGTGGCATAAGCATGACAGTGCCAAGGATAAATACATTTCAGCCACAGTTGTATCTTTCCACCTGCGCAGCCGTGACGATTCTGAAAAATCTGCATGGTCCATTGTATACTGGTAGTACAGGTTGGTCTGAGTAACAATCAGGTTCATTATTGGCTCATCAAAGTATAGTTGAAAATAGTCTAACTCTGTAGACTCATTTGTGATGGGACAGTGTGGCATGATGCCACTTCCACTGCCATCAAAATTGAAAGGATGTGGCATGAATGGTGTATGTTCAGTCCACTTCCATTCACGATCAGATGGCGCAGGGTGGACCTGTGGCATGGGACGTGGGGAGCAGGAGGACGGGAGTGGGGCCAGCACATGATTGAGAGGGTGCCTCGTGGTCCTTTGTCTGTCCACACACCCCGCCACGAGTCCAGGCACCATGCCACCCACCACCTCTTCCTCCATCCCAGCATACTCTCCTTCATTATCACTTTCACTATCAGTGGCTGGGGTTTGGATCGTGAACTGCCCGACCCTTGCCTCTGACTGCATATGGCACACTGCCTGAACGTAGGTAATGCGCCCATAAGTACGTTTCACTGGGGAATAATGATAATCACTGTCACTCGGCAGATCGTCTATGGGCATAAAATCGATTTCATCATCGTCACTTATATCACCTTCACTATCGTCACTATCATAACACATGGAAAATGCTAATTTCCTCTTGCGGAGCTGCCTTTGGTAGTAACACTAGAAACCCCAGAGGTGCTGGGCTGAGGTCTGTGGCCACACTGGCCACACCAGATGTGCTGGGCTGAGGGGTCTGGTATGGCCACACTGTCCACACTGGCCACTGGCCACCCCAGAGGTGATGGGCTGAGGGTCATCTGGGTTGTCATCAATAGTTTCACTAATTCCTTGATTATTAGTGGCTATATCACTGTCAAATCCACTAAGCTCGCGTTCTCTATCACTTTCGAGAATAGTAGAATGTTAATACGACGAGGCGTGAATGAATCACGGGGTGTGCCATGATGTTGACCCAAGATGGAGCTGAAACTAACTGGGGCTACCATGCGGTACCCTGGTGTCCCCAATTTTTTCATACTGCGCACACTGAGGGCACAGACCCATTCTCATGTCTAGGCGACTCAGGCCTATTGCACTAAATTTGAACAAATGTAAAATAAACGTAGATATACGTTCGGTCACTTCGCGAGTGAACGTATATCTACGTGTGGAAGTTTAAGGGTTAAAGGATTTTTTGGGAAAAAATCAATAAAACAAACGTAAAACATATCGCAAATCCTTAATGTAATTTAGTAGAACCATCATTCCTCAATAATGTGTGCAAAAATCATGACACTCCTATATATACTTTTCGCAAAAAGAGCAAAATAACATCAATAACTTGATTCCTGAGTTATACATATGCAGTGGTACCCGAGTTTCGGCCATAATTCGATCAGAAGGCTGTTCAAGTGCTGTAACTGAACGAATTTGTTCCCATAAGGAATAATGTAAATTAGATTAGTCCGTTTCAGATCCCCAAAATACACTTACAAAAGCACTTACAATAATTCACTTAATAATTGTT